>BSBK01000497.1:842500-1022500 GCA_027943335.1 Chamaecyparis obtusa | reverse complement strand
GTTAGGGTTTTCATATAGACCTAGTTAGGGTTTTGAGTTGACTGGTGCAGTTAACAATCAAGGGATGTTGGCAAGCCAGTGTATGCCATGATACCTCGTGTGAGTTAACTTGTGTTGGTTTTTGCATTTTGTTCATGTTGAGTGTTCCTTAGTGGTTTTCCTTGTTTTCTTTTGTGCTTTAAAAAATATTGTATGCATTTTTCCCTAATTTTTGGGCATGACATTTTGGGATCAGAGCATAGTTTCAACTCTAGGAACCTAAACCCATTGCGTTTTCAATTCATCTATTATTTTTCCCCTTGTTTAGGATACCTGTAGTAATGCATAGTGGTCATCATTGTGGGCAAAGTGCTAGGGTTACCTATGCAACAACGGAGGATGTTGATAAGATAGCAGAGGGAGTAGGTGGTGAGAAGGGACCTCCCCCTGTGGTGCCACCAAATCCCAACTAGGACATTTTGAATGCACTTCAAAATATCACTAGTATTATCATGGATAGATTTCCTCTAGGAGGTCAACAGACTGAGATCTGAGAGTGGAGTAGGATCCCTCCTCCTAGAAATGTAGAGGGACAAGTAGATCTTGAGGGTGGCTTGGTTCACATGCTAGATCCACTACCTGAGGTAGTGCAAAGAGCACCCCAGAATGCAGGGGATCAGATTAGGGAGCTTCTTCACCTTTAGCCACCACCTTTCACAGGATCTACAGATGGGATTGCGGCTAAGGCATGGCTCTTGAGTCTTGAGAATTTCTTTGGGTTGTGTCCTTATGAGAAAAACCTAAAGCATGCTTTGTAGTGCACATCCTAAGAGGGAATACTTATACATGGTGGAGGCAGGAGGAGTATAAGAACCACTTGGTGATAGATACCATCACATGGGAGACATTTATAGAGATATTGAGAGCTAGATACTTAACAGAGAACTTTAGGCAGTGCTAGATTGATGAGTTTCATGACCTACAATTGAGGGGTCTTATAGTGGCTCAGTATGAGAGCAAGTTTCTTGAGCTCCTTCCATACGTTGATTACATGAAGGATGAAAAACTACAGGTCAAACACTTCATTAAGAGATTGAACCATCCTATTTTTGACAAAGTGCACATGGTACCTCCAAGAGATCTTTGATACACTATAGAGAGGGCCATGATAGCCAAGGAGATCTGAAATAGATCTCATGATGTACAGGATAGGTCTCAGAACTGTAATCTCACACCTCAGTCTTCTAGTGTTTAGAGATCCCATTGGAAAGAGAATCAAAGGAATTCATCCAAATCATTTAGAGCCTCTCAGCCATAGTATAAATAATAGTCATAGGAGAGTCAGAGACAAAGGCCTCCTTAGGGTTAGCAGGGCTCTAAGCCCAAGCAATGGTAGTCGCAGGGTCCTCAACAGGATCAAAGATCTCAAACACAATATGCACCTCTAGCTAGGACTCAATAGTCTTGTAGAGGTGGTTTTAGTGGATCTAGCATGATAGGAGGATAGTAGTAGTCCAGGCCACAGGGGATTCAGATTCAGGCACAAGGTCTATGTTACACTTGTTGTGCTATGGGACACATTACTAGGGATTGTTCACCAAGTTGTCCAGCTCATAGTCAGAGGGTAGAAGCTTCAAAGCCTACAGTGGGAGACACAGGGAGATCTTACTAATTATTTTTAGCAGTTGATAACTATCAAGCTAAGCATTAGGCCACAATTATTGAGGCCATAGGTAGGATTGGAGGTAGTAGCATTTCCATTATTTTTGATTCAAGAGCTACTAATTCTTTCATTATTCCTTTTATAGTGGAGCATTGTGGCTAGTGGTAGCTAGGTAGGATGTGAGTTGGGAGGTTGAGTTAGCCTTGGGTACTAGGGTTTCAGTTAGTTCCTTGGTGAGGGGATTTTAGATGTAGATAGGGGACATGACCACCATGGTTGACCTTTGTATAACACCACTCAAATCCTATGATGTTGTTCTTGGCATGGATTAGCTTTATTCCCATGACACCAAGATGTATTGTAGGTAGAAGAGAGTTGAGTGTGTGGATGATTTGGTGTGTTCACAAGCCCATATCTCTTCGTGTGATTTCTGTTGTAAAACTTAAGTAGTGTATGAGAAAGGGGTGCCAGTTATTTTCCATCACTATCACTGATAGAGAGGAGGATGTGGAAAAGAAACCTTCCCTTGATGAATATCCCATTTTGTAGGAGTTTGTAGATGTTATTCCTTTAGAGATACCTAGTATGCCACCACCTAGAGCAGTGGATTTTCATATTGACCTTGTGCCAAGAGCAGAGCCCATATCTTGATCACCTTACAAGATGACTACCCACAAGCTCAATGAGCTCAAGATTAAATTGGAGGAGCTCTTGGAGAAAGGTCATATTCATCCTAGTGTGTCACCATGGGGTGCACTTGTCATATTTGTTAAGAAGGATGTATCTCTTAGGTTGTGCATGGATTACTAACAGTTGAATAAAGTCACCATTAAGAATTGGTATCCACTTCCTAGGAATGATGATTTGTTTGATCAACTTCAGGGTTCTCATGTATTCTCTAAGATTGATTTGAAGTCAGGGTATCATCAGTTGAGGATTTTGGAGAGTGACATCCACAAGATTGCATTCCGTGCACTTTATGGCCACTATGAGTTCATTGTGGTTCCTTTTGGACTCACAAATGCTCCAATTGTATTCATGAGTCTCATGAATAGAGTATTTTGCTCATTCTTAGATAGATTTGTGGTGGTGTTCTTGAATGATATTTGGATCTACTCTCAAGATGAGTAGGAGAATGAGGAGCACTTGAGATGGGTTTTGTAGTGCTTAAGGTATCTTCATTTTTTCACACTTATCAAAGTGTGCTTTTTTTAGGTCATAGGTTTACTATCTTTCTCATGTGATATCAGGAGATTGGAACATAGTTGACCCATCTAAGATTAGAGCTATCATGGATTGGCCAGCACCTACCACTGTGACTGAGGTCAGGAGTTTCATGGGTCTTACAAGATACTATAGATGATTTTTTGAGGGGTTTTCCAGAGTGGCTCATCCTATCACTTCCCTTTAGAGAAAAGAGAAGAAGTTTGAGTGGAAAGAGAGTTGTGAGAGAGCTTTTCAAGAGCTCAAGAGAGCACTCACCAACATACCTATTTTTGTAGTGCTAGATCCTTTATCATAGTTTGTGGTTTGTATAGATGCATCTTTAGATGGGATTGGAGAAGTCCTTATGTAGGGTGGTCGAGTTATTTCTTATGAGTCTATAAAAATCAAGACTCATGAGCTTAACTACCCTACCCATGAGCTTGAGCTTGCAACAATGGTGCATGCTTTGGTGAGATGACAACATTTTCTTTTGGGGCATCAATTTGAGCTTCACTCAGATCATCAAAGTTTGTAGTACATATTTACTGAGTTGAATCTTAATGCTCAATAGAGGAGGTGGATGGAGTTCCTATGTGACTATGAATTTGATGTTCATTACATCAAGGGTAAAGAGAACGTGGTTGTAGATGCCTTGAGAAGGAGATATCATGAGATTTCACCTATGAATTCTAGCACATATTTGAGAGGGCATATTTTGTAGCACTTCCCTGAGGATGGATTCTATTCAGAGGTTTGTTAGATGATTTAGGCTCAGAGACCCCCTGAGGGGAAGTTCTCAGATTATACTCTAGATTCTGATGGTCTTCTTCATCATAGGGGATGTATTTATGTACCTTCTTCTAGTGGGTTGCATGGTTTCATTATTCTAGATTCTCATAGAGCACCCTATGCAGTGCACCCTAGAGTCAAGAAGTTACATGAGATTAGAGATAGATTTTCCATTGGCCAGATATGAGGTTTCATATTGCTGAGATTGTGGCTAGATTCTTGGAGTGTTAGAGTTAAGGTGGAGAACCTCCATCTAGGTGGGCTTCTTCATCCACGTGAGGCACCCCAGTGGAAGTGGGACATTATATCCATGGATTTTATTATTGGTCTTCTTATGTTATCTTGTTGAAATGATGCTATTATGGTGACAGTGGATAGGTTGACCAAGGTAGCCCACTTATAACCCATTTGTACTACTTTCACATCACCTCTAGTGGCATAGATATTCTTCCAAGATATCATCAAACTCCATGGAATTCCTCCTAAGATCGTATCTAACAGAGATTCTCTCTTTATTTCTTCCTTTTAGAGAGATTTGTAGAAAAATTTGGGCACCGGACTCAATTTTAGTATGGCTTATCATCTTGAGATAGATGAACAAACTGAGAGGGTCAACTAGGTGTTAAGGATATGTTTCACATGTATGTGATGGATCATCAAAGTGTTGGAGATTTTCTAGCAGGCCAGTACTGACTGTATGTTTGTCATTGATGACAACATATGGAAAGTAGCATGTGTGGAAGTCTTATGGAGTAAGCCTTTTGTATATGTAGCATGGACATGATATCAGCATGATATCATGGGTGCAGAGGTTAACTATTAGTACAGATAGTTATATAGCAGCTGGTGTCAGCAGTGTTCCTAATAGAGTAACAAATAGTGTTTTGTGTATGGTTGTCTGTACAATTATCATGGAGCCTTGCGTGCTTGGATATATGTTGAAGACATGTTAGTGATGTTTTAGTTATGGACACATAGTTTGATGATGAATGCAAGTGAAGTTATGTAGTCACTATTCGCCAGTAGTAGTTTCCTATGTTTGTTCAGAAGAGCCAATAGAGATTTTATTGGTTCTTGAGTTGTGCCTATCTTGAGGGTATGCACCTTTGGAGTTAAGCTTTGAGAAGTGTTATTTATGTTTGGTTAAGAGCACATGAGTTAATTCAAGTTACAAAGAAAGTTCAAGTTGTTTTGGTAGAGCCGACAGTGTGTAGCGAGCGTCTACAATTATTTTATTAGACAGGTCCCAGTATGAGTTGCGTGCATAGTAGAGCTGACAGAATGTTTGTTGGAGTTTATTATGGTTTCTCTAATATGATTTCAAGGTGGTTCTAATAGGATAAATTTATTAGATAATTTGGAGGGAAGATATTTATAGACAGTCATTTGTGATTACTAAAGTGTGGTTCATGGTTGATTAAGAAGAACAGAGCAGAGTGTGTGAAGTGTTGAGCCATCAGAAGAAGGTCTATGTGACCAATTAAAGTACTTGTGCTATTCATTGGAACTGATCCAGACAGAAGGTCAAAGTGCATTTCACCAAGATCTAGATCTAGTGTGTATCTATTATTCAAAATGTTGTAGACTTCACCCATTTGAGCAGTGAGCTCTCAGACAGTGTGTCCTCTCCCCTAACAAGGACAATTGTAAAAGACTCCTAACAGGGTCTGACCCTTGACCAGGTCTACTGTACTTAATATATTGTAAAGCTACTCCTAACAGGGTAAAGGATCATTATACACTAGTAAAAAATATTAGTGGGTATCAAGTCCCACTGGGGTTTTTACCTATTTGGGTTTCCAAGTAACCAAAATATTGGTGTTGTGTTCAAGTGTTCTTTCATTGTGTTTATGATTTATGTTTAAGTATACTTAATTGGATAAAGAATTGAATCTTGTAGATAATTGATTCACCCCCCCCCTCTCAGTTATCTCTTAGGACTATTCCTAACAATTGGTATCAGATCCAAGTGCCTCGGAGAGAAAGTTTAACATCTTGAGGTTGATTAGATGGCATACTTCAGGAAAGAAAGTACTAAGTTTGATGGAGAGAATTATCTTGATTGGAAGAACAAGATGGTAACTCATTTGTAGTGCATTTCTTTTGAAGTTTTTAATGTAACCATCAAAGAAGCCAAGATTCCTAGCATAGAATACCTTGCAAAAGATGATGCTACTGACATACAAAAGGAATTGTTTCATCATAATTCTATTGCTAAAGAATCCCTTATCAATGCCCTATCTGATGGTGAATTTTCAGAAGTAAAAAAGATAGATACAACCCACAAAATATGGAAGCACCTAGAAGACACATTTGAAGGAGACAAACAAGAAAAGGATTCATGCAGAAAGATATGGAAGAAAAGTTACAATGCATTAGAGATGCTACCTGAAGAAAACATCAAAGCTTACAATCAGAGGATTAATGAAGTAGTTTCTGGAATCAGGAACAATGGTGGAGAGATATCAGAAGAGGACATCATGGATAAGTTGATGAAAACTCCTACTCCCGAATATGAAAGCAAGATCAATGTCCTTGATGAGACCATGAAACTTACATCAAATTTCAAGAGAGAGACCTTGATCAGCAAGATCTCAGATTTTGAGATTTCAAGATTGAAGACAAAACCAAAGAGTGAAACAACTTTCAAAGCAATAGTTTATGGTAAGAAATCTGCAAACACTTCTAGTAATTTTGATGATGATGATGAAGATAAAACACTAGATGATTTTATTGCTATGGTTTCCTAAAGAGAAAAGAAAGGAAAAGGAAAATATGAAGGTCAATTACCACATAAGTTCTTTTCATGTAATAAGATTGGTCACTTTGCATCTAAGTGTCCTACTAGAGCTAGAAAGCTCAAAAAGTATTGCAAGCCTAAGTATTCTAAGGAATGATACTATGTTGGAGATAGAGTTTTAGATGAAGAATTTGGTGAAGAAGAAATTGGATTCATTTCTATTGTAGACAAAATGAATAACAAGACATTTCATGTAGACAAGAAAGAGAGTCAAGAGATAGCACTGATTTCACAAGCTGACATACGGACAAACTGGATTATAGACAGTGGTTGTTCACATCACATGATAGGTGATAAAGGTAGGTTTGTTCATTTGGACAAATACAATGGTGGTATGGTCAGATTTGGAGAAAACACTCCTAAACCTATAGTTGGTAGAGGAGCCATCACTTTGGATGGAAAGAATAGTATTGATGATGTTCTTTATGTTGATGGTTTGAAACATAACCTTCTCAGTGTTGGACAGTTACTTGGAAAAGGCTATCAGTTGGAGTTCAAAGATGAAAAATGCATCATTAACAACAAAGATGGTGTTATGATTGCATTAGGCACAAAGACAAGAGGTAATGTTTTTCAACTCAATTTAGAAGCAAGTTTTTTTATTGCTAATGTTGATGACAATTGGTAATGTTTTAGAAAAGCCAATTGATACTATATGCAGGGAATGTGTGATGGAGAAGCATGTGAGAAATTCATTCAGGAGCAAGCAAAATTTAGTAGAGAACAAGTTAGATTTGATTCATACCGACCTATGTGGTCCAACTCAAACAAGATCATACTATGGTGAAAGATATTTCATTTTGTTTGTTGATGATTATACTAGGATGATGTGGGTTGTGTTCTTAAAAGATAAGTCAGAAGCTTTTGAGAAATTCAAAATATTCAAAGATAAGGTTGAGAATGATTCTAGACTAAAGATAAAATGTTTGAGGTTGGATAGAGGAGGAGAATTCACCTCTGACAGATTTTATGACTACTGTGAAGAACATGACATAAAGAGACAATTAAGTGCACCTATAACCCCTCAATAGAATGGAATTGCAAAGAGAAGGAATAGGATCATCCTTGATACAGCACACACCATTATGATAGAAGGAAAATTTTCACACACCTATTAAAGAGATGCGGTCAATACAATAGTCTATACCATCAATAGAATCCAATTAAGGCCTAGCATTGACAAAACACCTTATGAGCTATGGTTTGGTAATGTTCCCATAGTAAAATACTTTAGAATCTTTGGAACCAAGTGCTACATCAAGAGGAATGAAGTAGTAGACAAGTTTGATGCAAGAAGTGATGAAGGTATTTTTCTTGGTTAATCTACTAAAAGTAAAGCTTATAGATGTTTCAATTTAAGATTGAAAAAGATCATTGAAAGTGCTCATGTAAAGATTGATGAAAGTTTATGATTCAAGAAAGATATCATGATTACTCACCCATGATTGAAGAAGAACCTAGACCCTTTAATAGTGAGACTATTATTGAAGAAATGTTTGATAGTATTGATGTGTTATTCAATGACCCTGAGACAAGTGAAGAAAATACTCCTAAGGCTGATGAATCAACATCACCTAAAGTTCCAAAGTTTACATCAAGAAATCATTCCAAGGAAGAAATCATTGGAGATCAGAGTGGCAAAGTCTTAACAAGATCACAAGAAAAGAACTTAGCTAGCAATGAAGCAGTATGTTTACTATATCAGATTGAACCTTTAAGTGTTGAAGATGCTTGTAATAATTTAGATTGGCATGATGCTATGAAAGAAGAACTTGATCAAATTATTAAGAATGACACTTGGGAAATGGTCCCAGGACCTAGTGATAAAAATGTGATTGGAACAAAGTGGATATTCAGAAATAGAATGAATGAAGATGGTACAATAGTAAGAAATAAAGCAAGATTAGTATGTAAGTGTTATGTGCAAAGAGAGGGCATTGATTATTCAGACACATTTGCACCTGTGAGTAGATTAGAAGCTATTAAGTTGTTTCTAGCCTATGCTATAGTTAAAAACTTCAAAGTTTATCAGATGGATGTCAAGTCAGCATTCTTGAATGGAGATTTGAAAGAAGAAGTATACATTGAGCAGCTTGAAGGATTCACCTTATCAGACAGACCTTATATGGTATGCAGATCGAAGAAATCCCTCTATGGACTTAAGCAAGCCCCTAGAGCATGGTATGAGAGACTAGAGGGATACTTAACAAAGATTAGATTCAAGAAAGGTGTAGTAGATTGTAATCTATTCATTAGAGAGACATCTGAAGGTTTACTACTCGTAGCTATATTTGTTGATGACATTATCTTTGGAGGTAATGACAAACTCAATGCTGAATTTTCCAAAGAAATGTAGAATGAGTTTGAGATGAGTATGATTGGTCCTATCAAGTACTTTTTGGGACTAAATGTGTAGCAGATAGAAAAAGGGATTTTCATAAATCAATCAAAGTATGTAAAAGAGATACTAAAGAAATTCAAAATGGATGATTGCAAGCTAGTAGGAACCCCTATGATCACTACATGTAAACTTACAAAAGAAGATGACTCACCAATAGTAGACATAACATTGTATAAGTCTATGATTGGTAAACTCATATACCTTACTCTAACTAGACCTAATATTTCCAATGCAGTTGGCATAGTTGGAAGATTTGTAGCAAAGCCTAAACAAAGTCACCTCATGGTAGTAAAGAGAATATTCAGATACTTGCAGGGCACTATAGATTATAGTCTATGGTATCCTAATTCAAAAAATGTTGAGCTTCATGTGTACACTGATGCATATTGGGCAGGATGTGTTGATGACAAAAACAATACTTCAGGTGCAGCAGTGTTTCTTGGTGACAGACTTGTCACTTGGACAAGCAAGAAAAAAAATTGTATTTCTCAGTCAATAGCAAAAGCAGAGTATGTTGCAGCAGCCTTGAATTGTTCTACAATTGTTTGGATCAAATAGATGATAAAGGATTTTGGAATTTAGATTGATTATCCTATTGTTATTCACTGTGATAACACTAGCACTATCAATATGTCAAAGAACCCTATGATGCATGCAAAGACAAAGCACATTGAGATCAAGTATCACTTCCTAAGATAGAAAGTGGTAGAGAAAGAAGTCAAGTTGGACTATGTGAGCACTAAAGATCAGTTGGCAGATATATTCACAAAGCCCTTGCCTAAGGATACTTTTGAGTATCTCAGGAAGAAGTTGGGAGTTATTCCCTTCCCTGATTTTTCTTAGAAAAAGAAGGAAAGGCATCAGTCCTCAGGGACTCATGGAAGGTTGACTAATCTACCTTAGGAGTAGTACCGATGCCTAAAATGAATGGTGCCCTTTTCCATTGATGTCGAAGGGGGAGTATATGTATAGAGTCCTGAAAAATAGAAGTAAAAATAGGAGTAATATACTAAGGGGGAGCAACATTCAGTTATGACAACAGTACAATTGAGGAAATGGAGAATGTTACAAAAGAAATGTTCATTTGGGTTTGTGGTGGTTTTTCATTCCACATGTTGCCATCAATGCCAAAGGGGGAGATTGTTGGAGATTTTCCAGTAGGCCAGTACCGACTATATGTTTGTCATTGATGATAACATATGGAAAGTAGCATGCATGGAAGTCTTATGTAGTAAGCCTTCTGTATATGTAGCATGCACATGATATCAGCATGATATCATGGGTGCAGAGGTTAACTATTAGTATAGACAATTATATAGTAGTATGTGTCAGTAGTGTTCCTAACAGAGTAACAGATAGTGTTCTATGTATGGTTGTTTGTATAGTTATCATGGAGCCTTGCGCGCTTAGATATATGTTGAAGACATGTTAGTGATGTTTTAGTTATGGATGCATAGTTTGATAATGAACGTAAGTGAAATTATGCAGTCATTATTCGCTAGTAGTAGTTTCCTGTATTTGTTCAGAAGAGCCGATAGAGATTTTATTGGTTCTTGAGTTGTACCTATCTTGAGGGTATACGCCTTTGGAGTTAAGATTGGAGAAGTTTTATTGATGTTTGGTTAAGAGTGCATGAGTTAATTCAGCTTACAGATAAATTTCAAGTTGTTTTGGTAGAGTCGACAGTGTGTAGTGAGTGTCTACAATTATTTTATTAGACAGGTCCCAGTATGAGTTGCGTACATAGTAGAGCCGACAAAATGTTTGTTGGAGTTTATTATGGTTTCTCTAATATGATTTCAAGGTGTTCTAATAGGCTGACTTGATTATATCATTTGGAGGGAAGATATTTATAGACAGTTATTTGTGATTACTAAAGTGTGGTTCATGGTTGATTAAGAAGAACAAAGTAGAGTGTGTGAAGTGTTGAGCCATCAGAAGAAGGTATATGTGACCAATTAAAGTACTTGTGCTATTCATTGGAACTAATCCAGATAGCAGGTCAAAGTGTAGTTCACCAAGATCCAGATCTAGTGTGTATCTATTATTTAAAATGTTGTAGCCTTCGCCCATTTGAGTAGTGAGCTCTCAGACAGTGCATCCTCTCCCCTAACAAGGACAATTATAAAAGACTCCTAATAGGGTCTAACCCTTGACTAGGTCTACTATACTTAATATACTGTAAAGCTACTCCTAATAGGGTAAAGGATCTTCTAACAAGGATCATTATACACTAGTATAAAATATTAGTGGGTATCAAGTCCCACTAGGGTTTTTACCTATTTGGGTTTCCCCGTAACCAAAATATTGGTGTTGTGTTCAAGTGTTCTTTCATTCTATTTATGCTTTATGTTTAAGTATACTTAATTGGATAAAGAATTTAATCTTGTAGATAACTGATTCACCCCCCCCCCCTTGTCGCTCTTAGTTATCTCTTGGGACTCTTCCTAACACAGAGTAGGTGGGAGGATTATTTGCATTTGGTGGATTTTTCCTATAATAATGGCATCATTCATCTTTGGGTATGCCACATTATCAGGCCTTGTATGGTAGACCTTGTAGGACACCTTTGAGTTTGGATAGGATTGAGGATAGAGTAGCTATGGGGCTGCAGTTGGTTAGAGAGATGGAGCAGCAGGTAGACCTAATCAAGAAGTGTCTTAGAGAGGCTCAGGATTGGTAGAAGAAGTATGTGGATGCGAAGAGGACTGATCATGTCTACATGGTTGGAAAAATAGTATTATTGAGAGTGTGACCACATAAGAGCCCAATCCATTTTGGAAAGGGTTCTAAGCTCACACCTCGCTTTGTTGGAACTTTTGAGATCTTAGAGAGGATAGTGTTGGAGATTTTCCAGCAAACCAGTGCTGATTGTATGTTTGTCATTGATGATAACATATGGTAAGAAGCATGTGTGAAAGCTTGATGGAGAGAGCCTTGATAATATGGTTCCTAGTTATGTTATCAACATGCTATCATAGACATAGAGGTTAATTCTGAGTGAAGACAATAATACAATTGGTTGTATCAGTAGTGTTCTTGACAGGTCCCAGGAAGAGTTCTGTATGTGAATTATAGTACATTTTTTATGGATCCTTGCACATTTATATTTATGTTGTAGACATGATAATGAAGATATTTTCATGGACGTAGAGTCAGTTGTGTAGTACAGGTTGAGTTATGATGTTTCTAGTTGATAGGTATAGTTTCCTGAGTTTATCTGATGGAGCCGACATTATTTTTATTATTGTAGTAGTTGTGCCTATCATTTTGATATGCATGTTTGGATTAGTGTTTGGAGAAGAGTTAAGAATGTTTGGTTAAGATTGCATAATGTATTTCAGCATGAGAAGAAAGTATCATTTAATTTAGTGGAGCTGACAGTATGAAGCGACATGTCTACTCATATGGAGTTGTGCGGTCCTAATTAGTATTGCATGCTTAGTATAGCCATTGGAGATGTTGTTGGAGAGTTATATTATTTCTCTAATGTGATTTCAAGGAAGTTATAATAGGCTGACTTTATTATATCATTTTGAGAAAGATACTTATATCCGATCAAGTTGTGATCGCTAAGTATGGTAGATAATTGAAAGATAAGAGCAGAGAAGAAGGTGCAAAGTATTGAGCCATTAGTAGAAGGTCTATGTGAAAAAGAAGAGAGTGTATGCTATTCATTAGAACTGATCAAGATAGCAGGTCTAACTCACAATTCACCAAGATCCAGATATAGTGTGTATCTATTAAAAAGAAGGTTGCAACCCTCACCCCTTTAAGTAGTGTCCTCCCAGACAGTGTGTCCTCACCTCTAATAGGGTTAATTATAAAAGACTCCGAACATAGTCTAACCTTTGACTAGATCACTATACTTAATGAATTATAAAGATCAACTCCTAACAGGGTTGTAAGATCTTCTAATAGGGATCATTATACTCTAGTGTAGTTTATAGTGGGTGCTAATTCCCACCGGGGTTTTTACCTATTTGGGTTTCCCCATAACCTAAATTGGGGTGTTGTGTTAAGTTTTCTCATATTGTGTTTATGCTTAATGTTCTTCTATACTTAATTAGATAAAGAATTGAATCTTGTAGATAACTGATTCACCCCCCCCCTCTCAGTTATCTCTTGGGACTATTCCTAACAATTGGTATCAGAGCTAAGTGCCTCAGAGAGAAATTTTAATATCTTGAGGTTGATAAGATGGCATTCTTTAGAAAAGAAAGTCCTAAGTTTGATGGAGAGAACTGTCTTGATTGGAAGAACAAAATGATGACACATTTGTAGTGCATTGCCTTAGAGATTTTTGAAGTAGCTACTAAGGAAGTTTAGATTCCTTCTTTATTAGATCTTGCAAAGGAAGATGCAACTCTTAAGAAAGAGGATATGTTCACTCAAAATGCTATTACCAAAGAAGCCCTTATCAATGCCTTGTCTGACAGTAAGTTTTTAGAGACCAAGAAAGTAGATAAAGCCTACAAGATATGGAAGTATCTAGAAGACATGTTTGAAGTACCTAAAGAGAACATCAGAGCCTACAATAAAAGAATTACTGAAGTAGTTGCAGGAATTAGAAACAATGGTGGAGAAATTTCCGAAGAAGACATAATGGATAAGTTGATGACTACTCTAACACCAGAATATGAGAACAAGATAAACATTCAAGATGAGACTATGCAATTTTCAAAAGACTTAAAAAGAGAGACCTTAATCAGCAAGATTTCAGCATTCGATATCTCAAGTATGAAGACAGAGCCTAAAAGTGAGACAGCCTTCAAAACTTTAGTCCATGGTAAGAAATCCTTGAACACTTCTGGTAATTTTGATGATGATGATGATGAGAAAGAACTAGATGATTTCATTGCTATGATTTCTAAGAAAGAAAGAAAAGGAAAAGGAAAATATGAAGGTTAGTTACCATTCAAATGCTTTTTATGTAACAAGATTGGTCACTTTGCATCTAAGTGTCTTACAAGAGTCAAGAAGTTCAAAACTAATTACAAGCCTAAGTATACAAAAGAATATTACTATGCTGGAGATGGAGTATCAGATGAAGATTCAATAGAAGATGAAATTGGAATCATTGCTCTTGAAGATATGGAGAAAATGTTTGATGAAATGGACCTTGAAGATGAAAAGAAAGCACAAGAGTTAGTATTGATTTCACAAGTAGATATCAGAATAGATTGGATCATTGACAGTGGTTGTTCACATCACATGATAGGGGACAATGATAGATTTGTACGTCTAGATAAGTACAAAGGCAACATGGTTATATTTGGAGACAACACTCCTAAACCTATCATAGGTAGAGGAGCTATCACCTTGGATAGAAAGAACAACACTGATGATGTTCTTTATGTTGATGGTTTGTAGCATAACCTACTAGGTGTTGGATAGTTGTTTAACAATGGATATCAGTTGGAATTCAAATACAATAAGTGCATCATTAATAACAAGGAAGGAGAAATGATTGCATCATGTTCAAAGACAAAAGGTAATGTTTTTCAACTTAATTTAGAAGCAATTTTTTTTGTTGCTAAAGTAGATGACAGTTGGCTATGGCACAAAAGTCTATGTCATATCAATTTTGACAAAATAGTAAAGATAAGCAATTTAAAGGCAGTAAGAGACCTTCCTAGCATTGCAAAACCAATTAATACAATATGCAAGGAATGTGTGATGGGAAAGCATGTGAGGAATTCATTTAGAAGCAACCGTGATTCGACAGAGAACAAATTGGATCTAGTGCATACAGACCTATGTGGACCAACTCAAACAAGATCATACTATAGTGAAAGGTATTTTATTTTGTTTGTTGATGATTATTCTAGAATGATGTGGGTTGGATTCTTAAAGGATAAATTGAGAAGTTCAAAATATTCAAAGCTAAGGTTGAAAATGAGTTTGGATTGAAGATAAAATGTCTAAGATCAAATAGAGGAGGAGAATTCACCTCTGACATATTTTATGAGAATTGCGAAGAACATGGGATAAAGAGACAACTAAGTGCACCTAGAACCCCTCAACAGAATGGAATTGCAAAAAGAAGAAATAGGATCATACTTGACACAATGTGCACTATCATGATTGAAGGAAAGGTCGCACACACCTATTAGAGAGATATGGTCAATACTGTAGTCTATATTATCAATAGAATTCAATTGAGGCCAAGCACATACAAGACACCTTATGAGCTATGGTTTGGGAATGTACCCACAATAAAATACTTTAGAATCTTTGGAAGCAAGTGCTACATCAAGAGAGATGAAGTTATTGGCAAGTTTGATTGAAGAAGTGATGAAGGTATTTTTCTTGGTTACTCTACTAAAAGAAAAGCTTATAGATGTTTTAACTTAAGATTGAAGAAGATCATTGAAAGTTCTCATGTTAATATTGATGATAAGTTTATGATTCAAGAAAGATATCATGATTATGCACCTATAATTGAAGAAGAACCTAGACCTATCAATAAAGAAACAATTGTTGATGAAATATTTGACATCATTGATGTATTATTCAATGACCCTAAAACAAGTGAAGAAGAATCACAAAAGATAGATGAGAGAGTCACAACTAATGTTCCTAAATTCACATATAGATACCATTCAAAGGAAGATATCATTGGAGATCAGAACAGAAAAGTCATGACAAGATCAAAAGAAAAGAGGTCTATAGCTAATGAAGAGGTATGCTTACTTTCACAAATTGAACCCTTAAGTGTTGAAGATGCATGTAATGATTCATATTGGCATGAAGAAATGAAAGAAGAGCTAGATCAAATAATTAAGAATGATACATGGGAATTGGTCCCCAAGCCTAGTGATAAGAATGTGATTGGAACCAAGTGGATATTTGGAAACAAGATGAATGAAGATAGAATAGTAGTAAGAAACAAAGCAAGACTAGTATGCAAAGGGTATGCGCAAAGAGAAGGCATTGATTTTCCAGATACATTTTCCCCTGTAAGTAGATTGGAAGCCATAAAGTTATTTCTAGCCTATGCTACATTCAAAGACTTCAAGGTATATCAAATGGATGTCAAGTTAGCATTCCTAAATGGAGAGTTGAAGGAAGAAGTCTACATAGAGAAACCTAAAGGATTTACTTTATTAGAAAGACTTGATATGGTATTCACACTAAAGAAAGCCCCTAAGCATGGTATCAAAGCTTAGATGGTTACTTGACTAAGATTGGATTCAAGAAAGGAGCAGCAGATTGTAACTTATT
Organism: Chamaecyparis obtusa; assembly: GCA_027943335.1. Taxonomy (NCBI): domain Eukaryota; kingdom Viridiplantae; phylum Streptophyta; class Pinopsida; order Cupressales; family Cupressaceae; genus Chamaecyparis; species Chamaecyparis obtusa. The sequence goes on along the minus strand of BSBK01000497.1, from coordinate 1,006,435 downwards.
CATAAGAGAGACACCTAAAGGATTATTGTTGGTTGCTATATTTTTTGATGACATTATCTTTGGTGGAAATGACAAGCTTGGTGCTGAATTTTCTAAAGAGATGTAGAGAAAATTTGAAATGAGCATGATTGGACCTATCAAGTACTTTTTGGGATTGAATGTGCAATAGACAGACAAAGGTATTTTCATTAATCAGTCTAAATATGTGAAAGAGATATTGAAGAAGTTCAAGATGGATGATTGCAAGCCAATACATACCCCTATGATAACAAGATGAAATATTTCAAAAGAAGATGATTCAGCAGCAATAGACATGCCCTTGTATAAGTCTATGATTGGTAAAATAATCTATTTTACTCAATCTAGACCTGATATTTCTAATGCAGTTGGTATTGTTGGAAGATTTTTAGTAGAACCTAAACAAAGTCATCTTATGGTAGTAAAGAGAATATTAATATATTTTAAAGGGACTATAGACTATGGTTTATGGTATCCTAATTCAGAGAATGTAAACCTTCATGTATATACAGATGCAGATTGGGTAGTATGCGTTGATGATAGAAAGAGTACCTTAGGAGGACCAGTATTCCTTGGAGATAGACTTGTTACTTGGACAAGTAAGAAGCAAAATTGTATTTCTCAGTCAACAATAGAAGCAAAGTATATAGCAGTAGCATTAAATTGTTCTACAATTGTGTGTATCAAGTAGATGATAAAGGATTTTGATATCTAGATTGATTATCCTATTATTATTCATTGTAATAACACTAGCACTATCAATATGTCAAAGAACCCTATGATGCATGCAAAGACAAAACACATTGAGATAAAATATCACTTTCTAAGAGAGAAAGTTGTAGAGAAAGAAGTAAAATTGGACTATGTGAGCACAAAATATTAGCTAGTAGGCATATTAAAAAAGCCTTTACCAAAGGATACATTTGAGTATCTCAGGGAGAATCTGGGAGTAATTCCCTTCCATAAATCTGATTAGAGTTTACAGGAGTGCATCAGTGCTCAGTGACTGATGAATGGTTGACTAATCTACTTCAGGAGTGTTAGAAAGTAAAGTCCACCAAGATAATTGAGAGAGGGGGGGGGGGTGGTGGGGGTTGAATTAGTTATTAGATAATTATAAATTTTATCATCTTCAATAGCATTAAACCATATAAGAAATATAATTACCAACCATAGAAAGATATTCATACACAATAACACAATGACACAAGATATGTTGACTAGGGAACCTCTTGATCAAAGAGTAAACCTCAGTGGAAATGATGCCCATAAAAGATGCACTAATATGAATATTCCTTGTGAAAGGATGGAATCTATTAGGAGTCTTATGAAATACATTTAGTACTTATGAATCCCTATTAGGAGATTTTGAATCCCTGTTAAAAGATTCTAACCCTGTTAAGAGTTATGGAAGACAGAAGGACCCACTGCCCAAATAGCTTCAGGGTAAGATCACTGAACACACTATCCAAATAATATTTATATTACTCAATAGAATAATATGTTACCTCTTCTTTGATTGTGAAAAACTATACTCACTGTTACACCAGATCTCAATTTTAGATCTCTGTACCTCACATGTCTTCCTTCACATATTCTCTTTCATAATTAGCTCTTTTCTTCACTTCATGCATACAACATCACACATAACCACTTCTACCATATCACAACATCATTACAAAAAGGAAATACATTCCTTCCTTCATTCCACACTCAAATAATTACAAATGAGTTGGCATACAATTACAACATAAAAGTTTCCACATGCTACACAAAACTATCAGCTTCCAAATACAATAAATCTTCACTCGTACGACCTCAAAGTTTGCACTATCATCCAAATCACTATCAATGTGTCTCCAAATTCCCTTTAACTGTGCAAAACTAGATTCCATCCCGATTAGGAGATATCATTCAATTTCCACAAACCGCTACTCAGGAACACTGTCTGAATACTGCTTCCACCAAAATGCTCATGACTTCCATGAATAAATGAATTATTGTCTGCGCTCTTAACCATAGACATATAACACATCAAAGAATATATCCTCAACATCACATAGCTTCAACTATAATAACCCACGTGTGCTAATCCAAACTCTATCTACTTCTTTGCAAGTCTTTGGTAGATCACTGTGTTGACATCAATGACAATCATAGTCATGAATGCAACAACAACTGCTACAGAATGGCTGCCAAACATTTAGCATTCATAACTAACAATCTCCCCCCTTGGCATTGATGGAAACATAGATGAAAAACATCCAATGTTCCAAAAATCTAATATTGCAACACTGCTTCTTCAAATCCTCTTCATCAATCAAATCTTGCTTCATTTTCCTATTCAGTTCTCTCCAACATATGTCCCAGATGGTTTTTCATGTATACTTCTCCCCCATTGACATCAATGATAGAAATTTCATCACTATGTCAACAATAGCTCCAATGTCAAAAGGCACTATTCAGAAAATACATTCACTAGAGTCCTCATGACTTAGCTCAGATACACATACTCCCCCATAGAGGAAGTACCAACATCTAGTCCAAAAGAAAGATAAGGCTCATATACCACTGGATAGATGCAACCAACTGCATCATTTTTCAAAAGTAGGATGGGGCATAACCCCAAGCATACCTCTCAGATACTCAAATGTATCCTTAGGCAAAGGCTTTATGAATATATCTATTATCTTCTCCTTTGTACTTATGTACTCAAGTCTCACTTCTTTCTCATCAACTTTCTCTCTTACAACATGATACTTAATCTCTATATGCTTTGTCTTAGAATGTAATACCTAATTCTTAGACATACTAACTATGCTGGTGTTGTCACAATGTATGACAACAAGTTCAAAAAACTTTATTCCAATATCCTTTAGCATTTGCTTCATCCAAATTATCTGGTTATAATTGTTTGCTACCGCTACATATTCTGCTTCTGCTGTGCTTTGTGAGATACAATTATGCTTCTTCCTTAGCCAAGAAACCAATCCTCCTCCAAGGAAAAATGCTCAACCACTGGTGTTTTTCTTATCATTAACAATGCCTCCCCAATCAGTATTTGTATATGCACATAGGGTAAAATCATCAGATTTTTCATACCATAGTCCATAGTCCATTGTGCCTCTTAAATATCTCAGTATCCTCTTTACTACTGCATAATGTGATTCTCTAGGTTTAGCTTGAAATCTTGCTACAATTCCAACTGAACGTGCTATATCAGGTCTTGTATGAGTCAAATACTGCAATCCTCCAATCATAGATATGTATTTCTTTTGTTCCACTGCAGGAGTCTCATCTGTGGTAGATAATTTATGTCCAGTCACCATAGGTGTTCCAACTAGTTTACAATTCTCCATTCCAAATCTTTTCAACAAGTCATTCAGGTAATTTTTCTAACTTACAAAGATACCATCATTGTTTTGTGTTATCTATAATCTGAAACAGTATTTTATTTCACTAATCATACTCATTTCAAATTTAGTCTTCATTTCATCAAAAAATTTGTCACTAGCTTCATCTTCTCTTCCAAAGATAATGTCATCAAGAAAAATAACTATAACCAACAAACCATTTTCAATTTCTTTTGTGTATAGATTGCTATCAACTGTTCCTTTGGTAAATCCCAATTTTAACAAATACTTATCCAGTCTTGCATACCAAGTTCTAGGTGCTTGTTTAAGTCCATATAAAGCTTTCTTCAGTTTACATACCATGTCTCCTTCTTGAGTCAAAGGAATGTTAGGAATAAGGTGTCTCAACCTTGGATAATTTGTATTCTTATTATTTGTTTTGTAAAATGTATTTCTTGCAAATAATGTTGATGTGTCGACATCTTGAATTGTGTGTAAGGAGATCATGGCTAAAACGGTTATGACGGATTCCTATGACACATAAGAGCTATGTCAGGAAGATTCAATGATAGGTGAAGACATGTGGCAACTGATAAATTAGAGTACTATACACTCTTCCCCAATTGTGGGGTTCGAGGCATCGCCTTGAAATTTTTTTGGGGGTTCCTATTTTCTCAGAGAATGGTAAAACCCTAATACGTTTATCTTTGGGAGTAGCCCTAAAAAGGGAAGCGCATGATATAAGCTTTTTTTAGGGTTGTGAAGAGATGTGATGCGAGTGTATTGTTGGAATGTTTTATGCTGCCATGATTTGTCTTCAAGGGTTTTGAAATCTTCTGAAAGAACTTGCATTGCAAGTGTATTGTAAGCTGTAAAAGTTTTGATCAATACATTGTGCAGGTTTTGGAGTGCTGGGGTTTTTACCGAAAGGTTTCCCTAGGGTATATCATTGTGTCATTCTCTATTTTTTTATATGCATGGTATGTGGTTGCAATATCTTTGTTAAAGTAGTTAACAAATCTAAAATTGTAAGGATTTATAAGAATTTTCACAATACTCTCCTATAGAGATTAGCGTAGGAAGTTGTTTCCGCACCTGAGTTTCCTTACAAGTGGTATCAGAGCTTGATCAACTTTTGATGCTAGTTGTTGGGTAGGGTTTTTTGAGCTGATCTCAAGTTTGAGTGGGAGTTTTTTGTAGAGTATTCTGAATCTTATTTGAAGATTGAGATGGCAAGTTCATCATATGGAAGAATGGAGGTGGAGAAATTTAATGGCACTAATTTTGAGTTGTGGAAACTCAAGATGGAAGACATGTTGGAAGATCATGACCTATGGGAAGTGACTTCAAATGCTACAAGACCAGAAACTATAGCTCAAGCAGATTGGGATATCAAAGACTGTAAAGCTAAGGGTCTCATAAGACTCTGTTTAACTGATGCAGTTCTTCTGAATGTTCTAAATGAGAAAACCACAAATAGTTTGTGGGAAAGACTTGCGGCCGTGTATCAGGCCAAATCTCTAGTGAAAAAGTTGTTCCTAAGGAAGAAGTTGTACTCTCTATGAATGGAGGAAGGTGGATCTTTAACGGATCATTTAAATGCATTTAATCTACTGGCTGCATAGTTGACATCAACTGGTGTCAAGTTAGATGAGGAGGATCGTTGCTACACACTTTTGTGTTCTTTACCAGATTCATGGGACCATCTTTTGATGGCTCTCGGAAGCACGTTAGTCACCTTCAAAATGGATGATGTGGTGTCTTCACTGCTATCAGAGGAGATGCGGAGAAAGGCTTCTGTTTTAGAAAAAGAAGCCCTTGATGTTCGTGGGAGATCCACTGAAAGAGGGAAGAAAAATGACAATAAGTCTGACAATAAGGGTAGATCCAAATATCATGGGAAGTCAAAGACTTCCAATAAGTCCAAGCCAAAATGTTGGAACTGTGATAAATCTAGGCACTTCTGTAAAGACTACAAAGAGCTGAAGAAGAAGAAGAAAGGTTCAGATTCAACTTCAAAAAGATCTCAAGAAGATGGTGATGCATTCATCGTAGCTTTGGTAGCCCATGCATCTGATGATGTGTGGTTGGTTGACTTGGGTGCATCTTTTCACATGACCTCTCATCGAAACTGGTTCTCAAAATCTGAAGAGTTCAATGGTGGAAAGGTGTACTTGGGTGATGATTCTCACCTAAAGATAGTTGGACGTAGAAGGGTCACTATCAAATTTCCTGATGGACAAGTAAAGGGAATCAATGGAGCTATGCACATTCTAGGTTTGGCATGAAACCTATTATTTGTAAGTATGTTTAATGATGTAGGTGTGCAAGTTATTTTTTCAAAAGAAGGATGCAAGACAATGAGAGGATCGATAGTGCATGCAAGGGGTACTAGGAGAGGTACCTTATTTCAGCTAGATGCATGTATTCCTCTATGTAATAGTTCTTCATCCTCACCATGTGAACAAGCAGTGAAGAAGTCTATGGCTATTGGTTCTAATGGTAGTGCAAACACTTTGGAAGGTAAGCTTCCTATAGAAAAGACAATGTTGTGGCATATGAGATTTGGCCACATTGGTGAAAAGGGTCTCAGAACCCTGAAAAATAAAAATCTCATTGAGGGGTTAAATGATTGCAATCTCGAGTTTGACTTCTGTGAAAATTGTGTCTATGGTAAACAAAATCATGTTTAGTTTTACTCTAGTTCTCACAAATCTTCTGATGTTTTGGATCTTATTCATTCTGATGTATTTGGTCCTGTAAAAGTTCCTTCAATCTCCAAGTCTGTATTTTTTGTATCTTTCATAGATGATTATAGTAGAAGGATGTGGATTTATTTCCTTAAAAGTAAGACACAAGTCTTTAGTCGATTCAAGGAATTTAAAGCTCTTGTAGAGAATTAGACTAGTAAGAAGATTAAGTGTGTGAGAACTGACAATGGTGGTGAGTTTTTCTCAGTAGAGTTTGAACAGTTTTGTAAAGAACAAGGTATTGAGAGGCATAAGACAACTCCTTATACCCCATAGCAAAATGGAGTTGCAGAGAGAATGAATAGGACATTGATGGAGAAGGCTAGGAGTATGCTTAGTGGAGCTGGTTTAGAACAAAGGTTTTGGGCCGAAGCTGTGGCCACTGCTTGCTATCTAGTTAACAGATCTCCTACATCAGCCCTTGTTGGTAAGACACCCATGGAGGTGTGGTCTGGTAAGAAGCCTTCAATTAGACATCTTCATGTTTTTGGTTGTGAAGCTTATGCACATGTTCCAAAGGAGAAAAGATCTAAGTTGGAAAACAAAGCTGTTAAATGTATTTTCATCAGATACAGTGCTGGTGTGAAAGGATACAAGCTTTGGGATCTTGTGACTAGTAAGGTGTTGTATAGTAGAAATGTTATTTTCAGAGAGCTAACATCTTCTCCTATTGTGCTACACCTAGATGAAAAAGAAAAGGAAAAAGATGTTGTTCAATTGCCTCCTACCCCTGAGATGTTGAAGGATATTGGAATAAAGTTTGATGAGCCTATTTTTATACATTGTGATAACACCAGTATAGTGAGTATGTCAAAAAATCCTATTTTACATTCTAAGACTAAACATATTGAGATCAAGTATCATGTTGTAAGAGAGAAAGTTGAAGAAAAAGAATTAAGATTGGAGGACATAAGCACAAAGGAATAGATAGCAGATATATTTACAAAACCTTTACCTAAGGATACATTTGTGTATCTCAAAGGTATCCTTGGGGTTATGCCCCAACCTATTTTTGATAATTGATGTAGATGATTGCATCCATCGAGTGGTATATGAGCCCTATCTTTCTTCTGGATTGGATGTTGGAACTTCCTCTATGGGGGAGTTTATGAGCTGAGTCATGAGGACTCTTGTTATTGTATTTTTCTGAAAAGTGTCTTTTGACATTAAGTTGTTGTTGACTTAGTGATGGAATTTCTATCATTGTTGTCAATGGGGGAGAGATATAGATGAGAAAAATTGTGGATTGTATGAGAGAGCTGAATAGGAAAACGAAGCAAGATTTAATTTGATATTTTGCAGTGATGTTGCAGTATTGGATTTTTGGAACATTGGATGTTTTTCATCTATGTTGCCATCAATGCCAATGGGGGAGATTGTTAGGAATGAATGAAAAGTATTTTGGCAGTCATTCTGTAGCAGTTGTTGTTGCATTCATGACTTGGATTGTCATTGATGTCAACACAGTGATATTCTGGATATCAGCAAGAAAGCAGGTACAGTTTTGTTTTGCACACATGTTGTATTGTAGATTAGCTTTTGTGAAATTGATGGTATGTTCTTTGGTGTGTTATTAACCTATGGTTAATAGCACAAAAATAAATTCATTCATTTGTGAGAGTTATGAGCATTTTGGTGAAAGCAGTGTTTAGACAGTGTTTCTATGAAGCGATTTTCAGAAATCGGAGGATATCTCTTAGCTGGGATGGAGTCTGATTTTGTGTAGTTAAAGGGATGTTGGAGAATCATTAATGATGACATGGTTCATAGTGAAAACTTTGAAGATATGTTTGGAGAAAGTTATAGTATCTGGAAGCTGACAGTTTTATGTGAAATTTTGTGTGTAGCGTGTAGAATTTATTATTTTGTAATTGAGGATCAACTCATTTGTAATTATTTGAGTTTGGTATATAAGAAGGAATTTTTTCCTTGTTACAATATGTACTAAAAAGGTTGAGATGCAAATATATGTATGAAGTGAAGAAAAGAGCTAATTCAGTGATGAAGGAAGACTGGTGAGTATAAAGATCTGGAATTGTGATCTTGTGTAGCAAAGAGTGCAGTTTTGGCATAGTGTGAAGGAGGTAATATATTTCATATTATTCTGTTGAATAATTTTAAGATCTTTTGGAGAGTGGGTTCAGAGATCTTACCTTGAAGCTGTTTGGGCAGTGGGTCCTTCTGTCTTCCATAAACTCTTAACCAGGTTAGAATCTTTTAATAGGGATTCAAAATCTCCTAACATGGATTTATATGTATTGAATGTATTTCATAAGACTCCTAATAGGGTCCATCCTCTAACAAGGAACTTTCATACTAGTGCATCATTTTGTGGGCATCATTCCCACTAGGGTTTACTCTTTTCAAGAGGCTCCCTAGTCAACATATCTTGTGTTATTGTGCAATTGTGTATGGTTATCTTTCTATGGTTGATTAGTACATTAATTATATTGTTTAAAGTAGTTGAATGGTTAAATTATCAAATAATTGATTCACCCCCCCCCCTCTCAGTTATCTTGGGGATCTTTACTTTCTAACAACTTTTTCATGTCTCATGTCATATGATGTAAACAACTAGTCTATAATCCAATCATCTTTCTTTTCAACTTGAGAAACTAAGGCTTTTTCTTCCTTAACATCAGTTTTAGGATTCTCTTCTTTAATTGCTACAAATCCTATGTCATCATTATTCTTAGTATCACTTTCACTTAAAGTTCTTTCTATACTAGCTTCAAGATCTTCATCATTAGCATAATAACATTCCTTAGATCTTCTAGGTTTGAAATTTTTTATGTACTTTTTAACTCTCTTAGGACATTTAGATGCAAAATGACCATATTCTTGACAAGTCCAACATTTAAATAATTTCTTACCATCTGGTTCTCTTTTCACAAGCAAGGAAATACCTTCTTCAATCTTCTTGTCTTCTTCATTTCTAGATCTCCCGCTGCCAGCATAATCTCTACTCACATTGATGCTTCTTGACAAAGTAGGGTGAACACTAAGAGCATTGAATTCTATATCCATTCTAGGTAAGTCTCCTGATAATCTCAGGTTCATTTCTACTGCTTCCAATCTTCCAAGAAGATTTTTTCTTATAAATTTTGTAGTACAAGGTATAACTTGTTCAATCATTTGTGTTGTCTACTTAAATACAGGAGTCAATGTCCTCAAAATTTTCCATATCACTTCATTCTCTGTCTTTGTTCCTCCACAATATTTTATACCTGTAATAATTTCTGACATTCTACCAATATAGCTTCTAATAGATTCATCTTCCAACATTCTTATATCTTCAAATGCACATATCCAATTATGTAATCTAACTATTTTTGCATGTTCATCACCTTCAAAAGTAGAGTGTAAAGAATTCCAAATTTCATGATATTTTTTTAAATATTTTACCTGACTATACTCATACTTCGGAAGGGCTGTCAAAAGTGCTTCTCTTGCAAGTATGTTACACATGAATAGATCTCTCTCATCATTAGTACATGTTTCAAGATTTTCCTCTTCAATGATAGTCTTATCATTCTTTGTAATCAACCAATAACCTAGTCCTAAACATAGTAGGTGTGTCTTCATCTTTTCTTTCTAGCTGTCAAAATTTACTCCATCAAACTTAGGGCTTTCTTTCCTGAAATTCACCATGGATCTCCTTAAGCTGTTAAACTTCTTTTTCAAGGACCTACCACTCTGATACCAATTGTAAGAAAGTAAAGTCCACCAAGATAACTGAGAGGGGGGGGGGGGGTGAATCATTTATCAGATAATTATAACTTTTATCATCTTCAACATCATTAAACCATATAAGAAATATAATTACCAACCATAGAAAGATATTCATTCCAACCTGGTAGGAATGATGCCCATAAAAGATGCACTAATATGAATATTCCTTGTGAAAGGATGGACTCTGTTAGGAGTCTTATGAAATACATTCAGTATATATGAATCCTTGTTAGGAGATTTTGAATCCCTGTTAAAAGATTCTAACCCTGTTAAGAGTTATGGAAGACAGAAGGACCCACTGCCCAAACAGCTTTAGAGTAAGATCACTGAACACACTGTCCAAATAATCTTTGTATTACTCTACATAATAATATGTTATCTCTTCTTTGACTATGCCAAAATGCACTCACTATTACACCAGATCTCAATTTTAGATCTTTGTAGCTCACATGTCTTCCTTCACATATTCGCTTTCACAATTAACTCTTTTCTTCACTTAATGCATACAACATTACACACAACCACTTCTACCATATCACAAAAACATTACAAAAGGGAAATAAATTCCTTCCTTTATACCACACTCAAATAATTACAAATGAGTCGGCGTACAATTACAACATAAAAGTTTCCACAAGCTACACCAAAATTACACAAAACTGTCAGCTTCCAAATAAAATAAATCTTCACTCGTGCGACCTCAAATTCTATGCTATCATCTACATCACTATCAATGTGTCTCCAAATTCCCTTTAACTGCACAAAACCAGATTCCATCCCGATTAGGAGATATCATCCGATTTCCACAAACCGCTACTCGGAAACACTGCCTGAATACTGCTTCCACCAAAATGCTCATAACTTCCATGAATAAATGAATTACTGTCTGCACTCTTAACCATAGACATATAACACATCAAAGAATATATCCACAACATTTCATAGCTTCAACTGCAATAACCCATGTGCGCTAATCCAAACTCTGTCTACTTATCTGCAAGTCTCTGGTAGATCACTATGTTGACATCAATGACAATCATAGTCATGAATGCAACAATTGCGGCTACAGAATGGCTGCCAAACATTTAGGATTCATTCCTAACAAGGAGTAGTACCAATGCTTATTTGTTTTGGTGCACTTTTCCATTGATGTCAAAGGGGGAGTGAGTATATAGTCATGAAAAATAAAAAAATGTTTTATTCTAGAAAGGGGGAGTGAGTATTTATCAAGAAGAAACAAAATAGTAAGGAGGACTTGTGTGTGAATGCTTTGCACCTTCATGAAATTAGGATTAATATCTAAAAATCTTAGCAAATACAATGAAAATTTAAACTAACAATTGCATAAGAATCCATGACATCTCATGGTTCTCTAATTAGCTGTGGTAAGTAGAGCTCTCAGCTTAATCTCCACTAGTGACACTTCTAAAATGAGAAATATGATACTAAAAATGCTTATTCTAGCTCACTAACTCTGAAATTTGATACAAAGATAATTCAAATGCTCTCAAATGCTCTTGATTGCTATGAAATTGACTATAATAAGGATTCTTTGGAAATGAATTTCTAAGATTATTATTACTCTTAAAATGCCTCATACTTATAGTAAAATCCCAAGGGTAGGGGGTAGAGTGAATTAACCATGATTTACCTTTGGTTGAGTCAAAAAATTTGCAATGTTTTTAAATGGGGGGACAATTTAAATATTTGTCTTAAAGCTTTGGACAAAAGGACAAAATTGAGTGGATGAGATTGAAACTTTAAAATGAGTGATTGAGATTCATCCTTTTTGAGTGATTTGTGTCTTTTTGTCCTTAATTTTCATTGGTTGCTCAAATTTGTTTAAAAGATATTAGGATTTATTAAATTCAATTAATTAATTAAATTTAGCCATGTAAGGGAATAGGTTCATTTTGATTTTTGATTTAAACAACTATACAATTAATTGATTAAAATCAATTATGTAGTGCTTTTCACCCCTTTAAGCTTTGATTTAATTATTTAACATCATTATTTGATTTTTCCTTTGATTTAATTGATTTTGTTCAACTTTATTTAATAAATGTCCATTTTTATTGATTTGATCCTTTTTGATGAGAATTAGTGCATTTTGATTATTTTGATTTACTGATTTGCTGATTTACCACTGATATGCAAAATTTGATATGATATGCCTCTTATCTGATTTGATAACATATTGATATGCCACTGATAATGATTCAAAAATTTTGATTTTGATGCCAATTTGATACTCTGATGCCCCCTCAGAAATGAAACATATTGATTGCCTGATTGGAAAGATTTGATGATTGATATGATTTATTGATCCAATATGTTTTCGTTTCTGAAAAATCTTGATGATATGCCATGATTTACAATTTGCCCCAATTGATTGATAGGTTAATATAGGTCAAAATCAAAATTTCACATCCAAATTAGGTCAAAATTAGCTTAAATAGGTTGAAAAAAATTTGATTTACTATTCATTTTCACTTTTGACTTCTGAGATTTTGCTCTAGTTTTTCTTTGATTTTTGCAATGGTTGTGCCTATCAGAGAGCATCGGTTCGAGAGGAGTCATCGGTATTAGAGACCACCTGACTATGGACATCTAGTGAGTCATTTCAAACTTCCTTTTTGCATTTATTGCTCATTCATAGCATTTATTGCATTTTTTCCATGTTCTTGCATTTTTAATTTTGCAAAATCATGCCTAGGAATAGTTAAATGCTGTGTTGTCCTGTTATGTGTTGCATCCGTGCTTTTTACTCACACCCCCACATAGTAAAGTGTCACCTAACAAATGTAAACTCTCGCCTAAGAAAAATCTTTTTCCGCATAGCAGTAGAATTTTTCTGCCAATTTCCATATAGTTTTCATGCGTATGAAACCCTAGTTGTAAAATGATGCCTAGGCTCTATTAAATTCTGCCTAGCATTGTAAAGTGATGCGTAATCTGTGAAATGAGGTGTGGTAAGAATAAATTACTATGTTATATATTTTTTGCACTGCATAAAGTAAAATTCCACCTGGTAATGGGCAAATGACGCTTGCAAGTTTTTGAAATTTTTTTCAAATTTTTGACTTGATTTTCTGATTAAATTTGATGTTGTTGATTGATTGTTTGAATTCCAAGATAGTTTAGGTCTATTGTAGTTTAGAAAAACAATTGATTAGGATATGAGGATAGTAGTACCAATGAATGTTTGATTATGTCAATCGGGTAGGATAGATCTGCTAGTGAGATATTGATAGGTAGGACTTGATTAATCAGTGTGAAAACTGATATTGATAGGTAGGATTGATGCTTCACTCTCAGGATACAGAGACATGAACAAATGGTCCTAGGTTTTGATTACTTTGATTCTTGATAGATTGATTCTGATTGACTTAGGATAACTCATTGATATGGTATATTAATATGATTCTCTTGATTTGCAAAACAGACACATTTTTGTAGATTATATATATGGACCGTCGCTTCCTAGGTGATTGATTTATGTCAGGCTCTGACTCCTATAGAGTATCAAGTTATTGAGTTGTGCGGTCTTAGTTTCCTCTTGGACATCCCATGGTTTCAGGTGAACCATGGTTTACTTAGCGCAATGGCAGAGCGATGGCACTCTAACCACAACACATTCCACCTTCCCTTTGGAGAGATGACTAGTACTCCAGAGGATGTATACAGATTCCTTTTTGTGGTGAGATGGTCTATTATGATTTTGTCTATGATAGCATAGTCTACATACGAGTGTTTAGAGACAACAATATTGATCATGATACTATCACTTGGGCTTATTTTTCTTCTTTCCCTACATTGCCAGTGGTACTTGGTGCTTTGATCAGCGGTTTACTACTTCCCAACTATCGAGGTCATGGTTTCTTAGATGGATAGGGTAGGATACTCAAGGATCTTCTTGCACAACCTCAGTGCTTTGATTGGGGCTCATGTGTGTTGGCACAACTTTACCATGATTGGGGCTTCGTTATTGGCAGGTGCAGTGATTTTGTAGTTGTGTGTATGGGAGAATCTTCCGATTACTAGGCCTATTTTAGATTGGATTCGGTGGTGTGGTTTCCCTTATAATTTTCTATATAGTGGCATGGTTGTCGAACATCATCTGGGCAAGACTGAGTATCCATGATGGCAGATTGATGATCTTGATCAGGTTCAGTGGCAGCCATATATAGGATGTGAGCACTGGAAGGAGGACGATGATGAGCTCCCCTATATGTTTACACCTCGATGGATGATTGGTAGGGCTACTACTGTTATTGAGCATTTTTTCTTTGGTCAAGTTTCTTGTCAGTATGGTAGAATATAGGATACACCCCAGGGTGCAACACTATATGCTAGAGTCTAGGAAGAGAGATCCATGTGGGGTCCTTAGATTGATTATCAGTTTGTTTGTGATCATATTTCTTGGTTGGCATACTACAGATGGGAGATGCTTGGGGATATTGCTGATGTTGGTGTGTCTCATGAGTTTCAAGAATGGTGGGCTCGGAACAGATTTCCTAGATTTACTGATCCACCAGAGCCTATCCCAGGTCACGATGAGAGATATGAGGGTGATGATGATGATGGGGATGGTGGGGGTGGTGGTAGGAGGAGATGTTGGAGGTGATGAGCAAAGAGAGTACAGAGAGCTCCTCAGGTCATTGGGTGAGGATGAGATGGGCCATGGGTGAGAGGTGGACATGCTAGGGATAGAGCTAAGGATGATCATGTAGCAGAGATTGTACATTCTAGAGTAGCAGCAGGTGATAGGTAGCAGAAACGTCAGAGACATCAGAGACAGAAGAGACAAGTTCATGTAGAGGCTACTAGATAGATTCTTGGTGGTATGGATCCCTTGGTTCAGTTACAGAGAGTTTCCTTAGTACAGAAAGATCAAGATCAGATACAATAGGATCAGGTTCTGGTACAATAGGTGCCTCCACAGGTTCAACAGTCATGGGCTTCTCCTAGTATTGATAGTATAGCATGGGATGTTTAGTCATTGAGGACATATATATCTACTTTTGTGGGTAGACTAGATCGAGTAGCTCTTTTGATACAGTAGTTTATGACTCATGTGATTCAGAGACCTAGCGTAGTGAGCACTTCTCAGGCTCCTCCTTCATAAGATAGACATGATGACAGAGGTCCAGATGGCTCGCGTACTGGGGATGGATCGGGTGCTACTATGGGTTCTTGATGAGTTTATTATAGATTTACTATTTATTTGTTGATGTCTCTTGTATCATGTTTCATGATATTTTTTTAGAACATTGATGTATCACTTTTATGATATTGTATCTTGATATATTGATGTACTAGATCATTTGATGTTGATGAACACATATATGATGATATACTTCCTTGATTCTCTTGATGAGTTTGTTATGAGATTATCTTTATATGTAGCTATATGATGTTTTATGATGCACTTTCTTGTTGATTACGCTATGGATGCAATGTATCTTATTTATGATATAAATAGATGAATGCTGTGATGTATGGATTTTTGATATGTTTTGTGTTTTTTTCAATGTATGGATGCAAAAGTGTTTTATGGAAATGTGGAAATGAATGCCCCTATGTTTTCATTTTTTTTGTGATGTATGCAATTCTATCCTTAATTACATGTATGCAAATGATGTATGAGTAATGAATCAAATTCTTTCTTTTCTCTTGCTTTTTTGATATATGGATAATGAATAATGAGTAACGCTATGCATGAATGCAAAAGATAACCTCACTTTTTTATTGATTGATATTCAAGGAAAAATATGTTTGATTGAACCTCCTCATTTCTTTAATGTTTTGACTAACCAAGATTATTAATGTACCCCCTTGTCCTTGGAAAATAACCACAAATAAATGCAATTAATCTAACATGATAATGAAATGCAATGCAACTAAGTGTCACTAGTTTTTAGCAAAGAAATGCCATAGAGATAAATTTTCATCATTGAGCAATTTGGGACCAAAAAGTAGGTACAACCATCACTGACCACATCATGATGATATGAATACCGCTTTATATCACTTTTGGTAACCTCTTTGGAAACGAGTACACCCCACACTAGTTGGATGACCAAACTATGGGAGTATGAATACCAGTTTCAACGGATTCAATGTTGCAAGTGGATTTTGGTATTAAGATATAGAAGATCTAAATAGACAAGGTATCCGTTTGCGTAAACAAGCAAAGGTTAATCCTTCATCTTATGGGATAGTCCTCGATGGTTCTTTGATGACCATGTTGTTAGATGAATTCTCATAGGTTGATGAATCTTCCTTAAAAGATTCACTCAAAGGAAAGAAAATATCATGTCTCTATCATGGCTGATCTAGTCGAAACATCATCGACTAGCTAAAAAGATGTGATAAAATTCAATTCCATAAAGATTATAAAAAAGAAAGCTTCAAGTGTTGTGCAATGTTTCATGATTTTCAAAAGGTATTTCCAAGTAGTCTGATCTTTAAAGTGTTTGTCAAATTTTAATCCTTAATAATAAAGTCAATGAAGGCTCAAGGATCAAGATGTAGGATCAAATACTTAGGTGTGAACAATGATATCTATCAAAGGTTCATGAAAATATCTCTCATTGAAGCTCTGATAAGTCTCTCTTTGATGTGATCTAACATAGCACTATTGAATCCATTTGGTACCAAATTTACAATCCTCTTCTACCCCCAAGTGATAAATGTGATTGTGCGATGAACTTAGGGCCATAGGAAATGTAATGATGCGACTGAAGGCTTTATTATGACTATTCAAAAATGACGGATGCAATGAAGGTTTACAAGTGGAATGATGGAAATGCAATATGTACACATGCAACTAGGAAATGACTTAAGGGAACAAAAGGCGCTTGATTGCCAAGTTTCACCTTTTGGGTCTTTTTCTCTTTTTTTTTGCTACCAAGGCACCTATTGCTAGGTTTTCACCAAGGCACTTTTTCTCTTTTTTTTTTCTATCAAGGCACCTATTGCTAGGTTTTCACCAAGGCACTTTTTCTTTTTCAATTTTTTTTTCTTTTTTTATTTTTTTTTGTATTTTCATGATCTCTTTTGCTATGTACAATAAATATGATGCTCCTCATCTGATACTCTTTATACTCTTTCATCTACCTCATGTATAGAACCTCTTTAGATGTATGCTATTGATAGGCTCTTGTAATTCCTCACCCTCACAATCTGCTAACTTATAAGTTCCCGTTCCAAATGAAGAGACAATGATGAATGAACCAAGCCAATTTGCCTCCCATTTTCCTTTCTTCTCTCTTGCAACTTGATTCTTTGGGTTTTCTCTTAACACTGAGTCTCCTACTTGAAAGGCTCTTGGCTTGATATGCTTATTGTAGTTTCTTGAGATTCTGTTCTAATATACTTTCAAGTGTTCATAGGCTTGTGTTTGGTGTTCTTCTAGCAACTCTAATTGTTGAAGTCTAGCAACTCTATAGTCTTCATCTGTTATCAACCCTTGCAATGACACTCATAAAGATGGGATTTCAACCGCCAATGGTAGAACAACTTCAGCTCCATAGACTAATGAAAATGGTGTGGCTCTTGTAGGTGTCCAAATGCTAGTTCTATAGGCCCATAATGCCAGGTTAATTTGCACATGCCAATCTCTTCTTGACTTATTTACTGATCTCTTCAAGATTTTCAAAATGTTCTTATTTGTAGCTTTGGTTTGTCCATTTCCTTGAGGATAATAAATGGATGAAGAATGATTGGTGATATGGAATGTGCCACAAAGTTAATCCATATCCTTTTTTTTTAATTTATTTCCATTGTCTATGATTATGGCATGAGGGATACCATATCTGCAAATGATGTGGTTCAAGATGAACATGGAAATTTGTTTACCTATAGCCATGATCAGGGGAGCCGCTTCTACCCACTTAGTGAAATACTCTATTGCGGTGATGATGTACTTGTGCCCATTGCAAGATTGTGGATATATGATGCCAATCAAGTCAAATCCTCATTGATAGAATGGACATGGTGTAAAAAATGGGTGCAATTCTTGTGCCAATGCATGTATCATGTTGCCATGGTATTGACATTTGCTACATATTTTGATGAAGTGACAAGCATCTTTCTCTAAGGTTTTCCAAAAATACCCTAAGCGAAGGATCTTCTTGGCTAGGTTTAAATTGCTTGAGTGTGACCCACAAATGCCCTCGTGAACCTCACATAAAGATAACTTAGACTCCTCTTCATCTAGACATCTAAGTAACATCCTATCAAGACCTTTGCAATACAATCTTTTAGAGAGGATTATGTAACGGGCTGATTGGTGTATGAAATTTCATTTTTGGGCTCAAGATTGGTCTAAAGGTAACACTTGGTCTTTGAGATAAGCATATATAGGGTCGTATCAAGGTGAGTCATGTCCATGAAGTAGGGAAAAAATTTAGGTTTCGGGAAGGTCAAATGTTAGTTGTGCTAACTCTTCTACCAAGAATTCATACTACTCATTTTGATATGGTTTTTGAAGTAAGGAAGCCAAGGTTGCCATTGCATCAGCTACTCTATTCTTCTCTCTTGGAATTTGCTCAAATGTTATCAAAGAAAATTACTTTTTCCAAGCATCAATCATAGCCTTGTATGGCATTAATTTTTCATCCTTGGTATTGTATTCATCATTGACTTGATTGATTATTAGTTGAGAATCTCCATACACTCGTAACTCAGTGATGTTCCATTCTAAAGCCATCTTGATGCCAATGACTAAAGCCTCATATTCTGCTATATTATTTGTGCATGGGAACAAAATCTTGTAGGAATTGGGAATAGTGTACCCTTGAGGGGTAATCAACAATATGCTAGCCCTAGAACCTCCTTGTGTATATGAGTCATCGAAGTACAGATTCCATGTCTTTGCTTCTATGTTTACAATTGCAGAATCTAGAAATTCCACTTGAATAGTTTGTGTGGAAGTTAATGGGTTTTCAGCTAAGTGATCTTCTATCACTTGTCCTTTTATTTCCTTCCTATCCACATACTCAATGTTGAATTCACTTAATATCATGACCCATTTTTCTATCCTACCCGTTAAGGTAGTTTTGCTTAGCAAATACTTTAGAGGATCAATTTTGGCAATTAGCTTCACCTTGTGCATCAACATATAATGTCTCAATTATTGAGATGAAAAGACAACCGCTAGACAATCCCTTCCCATTAATGTATAGTTGAGTTTGTATTTGATCAATGTCCTACTCAAATAGTAGATTGCTCTTTCTTTTCCTTGCTCATCTTCTTGTGTCAAAAGCACTCCTAGAGACCTTTCGGTAGCGGATATGTACAGCAGCAATGGTTTTCCCTTGATTGGTCACATTAGGATAGGTGGATTTATTAGATAAGTCTTCAATAAACTAAAGGCTTGGTCACATTCTTCATCCCATATGAAAATAGTATCTTTGTGTAGCAACCTTGTGAATGAATGACATTTTTCGGCTAATTGAGAAATGAACCTATTGGAAACTTTGATTGAGGCAATTGTTGCATTTTCATTGATGTCAAACCTTAATTGGTAAGACTATTTCTATTTAAGAAAGTACTATATCTCTTTGAGTGTTGCTAAGGGGATAGGCAAGGTTGGTAACAACAACACCTAAGGAAAGGTTGAGTTATCTTGATACTTCAATGAGTACTTGATTATGTGGCACAATGATAAGACAATGTATTGTTTATCTTACTAAGAATGAAGACTAAACTAGTAGGCTTAACCAAGCATAAGTGAAGAAATCTAGTTTAAGCTGAGTGTTGTTTGTGTCGACCGAGCTAGTGAATGCCGAGTAAAAATAGTGTTGACCAAACACCAGTTAATTGTCAAGGAAGACAATGTTAGCCGAGGGAATAGTTTATGTGGTGACTGAGCTTTCTAGAGAAGACCGAGAAGTTGGACATAGTATTGACCAAGTGTCAGTATTTTTCATTTGTTGAAGAATTCAAATTTCTAGCCGACATCATTGAATTCTTGAATTATGTAAAATGTATTGACTTTATTTATTGATTGTATGAAAGCATTTAATGCACTATAAAATGTTTTATTGTAAATCTTTAAGAGATTCAAGATATTTCAAAGATAAGCCAAAGAACATAATGTAGGATAGATTCAATGAATTTGACCTAACCCTAAGATCTACGAGGGGGATTAAGCAGAAAAAGATGTATTGACCTAATAGAGGTAGTATTAAGGAAACCTAAGTGAGAGGTTGAGGGCAGACAAAAAGAAGTGAATGCTGGAAGTATTGTTATTGACTATCTAAGTAGAAAAGGCTAAAAGAGAAGTGTTGTGATCACTTGAAGGGTTTTGATCATATCAATGATGGAGATGGAAAAGGTTCACAGTCAGTAAGCTAGCATGTGTGTATGGAATTGGATCTGATATTTGCAAAGTGAGTTGTATGTTTCTTAGATCAATATTACTGCTACTTTCTAACCATTGTAACAGTCAAAATCCTTTTAACAGAGGTTGACCTAACAATCATACATATAAATCCTTTGAACAAGGTTGCATTCTAATGCAGTGTATGTAAGTCCTATAACAAGGTGCACTTTTAACATAGTGGTTGAAATCCTTTAACCGGGTCACACCTGACAGTGTGTTTGTAACCTTTGATAGGGTTGGCTTTTCATCGAGCTCACTTCAAAAGAGTGAACATAATAGTAACATGTTACAAAGTGGTTTTTCCCAAATTGGGTTTCCACTATAAATCCTCATGTTGATACTTGTGTGAATGTTTTGGTTTGAACATTTCTATGTTTTAAAAGTTAGATGCTTTTGGATAAGTGGACTGTACTATTATATGTTTTTGTTATGTAATCAGTAATGACCGAGTAGGTGTTAGTTATTAGATCTAATTTGTTGAAGAGTTTGAAAGATTATTTTATACATCTGGACCTGAGAACAATTGATTCACCCCCCCTCTCTATTGTTCTAAATCATATTAACAATTGGTATCAGAGCTGTTGGTTCTTACAGAGAACAATTTTGAAGGTACTTGAAGCAAATGATCAAGATGCATAAGACAGAGGTACCTAGGTTGAATAAGGAAAACTTTCCTACATGGAAAAGTTTGATAAAGCTGCATCTGGCTGGTATTGGTGATTCTGCTAAGTATTACATTGAACATGACTATGTCACACCTGTTGCACCTTTGACTGCCGAGGAAATGAAAGCCAAACAAGAGCACAACCAAGAAATGTTGGAGATTGTGTCTGCCTTAAGTTTTCCAGAATTTGAAGACATCAAAGACTGTAGTACCGCAAAGCAAATGTGGGACACTCTTGCAAGCATTTATGGTGGTGATGTGAATGTGTTGAGAGCAAAACCCGAGAGCCTAAGAGGTAAATTTGACGAAATGAGAATGCAAGAAGGTGAGAATATTGCACAATATTATGGTAGAATAAAAGTTGTAAATGCTATTAGAGGAGAAAATGGAACTATTGAGGATGAGGATATATTCCTAGGCTATTCAACAAAAAGTAAAGCTTAGAAGTGTCTGAATTCTAACACTAATAAACTTGTGGAAAGTGTAAATGTCAAAGTTGATGAATATGCAGAGAAAAATGAAGCTGATAGTAATAGGGTACCAGAAGCTTACAGATCTTTTGTGTATATAGAGGAAGAAGAGGCAAGTGATAGACCTACACTGGATGCTGAGTCTCGAGTGAGCAATGCTGAGCATCAGGATAACAATGTCGATAGAGAAGAAGAATGTGTCGAGTGATAGGAAGAAGCTACTGAGTATCAGGAAGAGGTTGATGAGCATTCAAAAGTTGAATCTAACAATCTTGTTGGAGAACCTGATGAGCCAAATGAAAGAAGAGAAAAACTTGTTCTAGCACAATATGTAAGGAGACATCATAAGCCTGAATAGAATATTAGAGATAAAGATACTAGAATTTAGAAAAGAAGAAAGGTAAGAGATCCAACATGTTTACTATGTGAATATGAGCCTAAGACAACAAAGGAAGCATTAGAAAATGAAGACTGGATAGAAGCAATGAATGAAGAGATTGACTAGATAGAGAAGAATGATACTTGGACTATGGTGCCGAGACCAGAAGATAAGAATGTCATTGGGACAAAGTGGGTATTTCATAACAAGTTGAATGAACATTGTCAAATCACAAGAAACAAGGCTAGGCTGGTATGCAAAGGCTATGCACAAGAAGGAATAGATTATGGGGAAACATTTTCCCCTATAGAAAGATTGGAAGGAGTCAGAGCTCTTCTTGCATATGCTACCTATAAAAGTTTCAAGGTATACCAAATGGATGTGAAGTCTACATTTTTAAATGGTATATTGGAAGAAGAAGTATATATTGAATAGCCAGAAGGATTTGTTGATCCAAACAGAAGACACATGGTTTACAAACTGAATAAAGAACTATATGGATTAAAGAAATCTCCCAGATCATGGTATGAGAGATTGCACAACTACCTAATATAGATTGGATTCTCAAGGACAAATGACACAAGCAATCTATACATGAAAGATGAAAAAGGTAAAGGAATCATGTTAGCCAAAATCTTTGTAGATGATATTATATTTGGTGGACAAGATGCCTTGTGTAAGAAATTCTCAAATGAAATGCAAAATGAATTTGAAATGAGTATGTTTGGAGAGATCAATTTTTTTGTCAATTTGCAAGTATATCAGATGGAGAAAGGAATCTTCATCACCCAATCTAAATATGTTCATGAGATACTGAAAAACTTTGGTATGGAAGACTCAAGGCCAATAAGTACTCCCATGGCTACTAGACAAAAGTTGTATAAGAATGATGATGTTGTAGAAGTTAACCAAACTTTGTATAGATCTATGATCAGAAAGCTATAGTATGTTGTACATAGTAGACCAGATATTGCATTAGCTGTTGGGATTGTGGCAAGATTTTCTTCCAATCCTAAGGAAACTCACACGATAATGGTTAAAAGAATCATGAGATACTTGAAAGGAACTGCTAACTATGGATTGTACTACAAGAAGCATGACAAATTTGAACTGAGAGTGTATATAGATGCTAATTGGGTAGGAAATGTAGATGACAGAAAGAGTACTAGTGGTGGAACTTTCTTTCTTGGATAGAGATTAGTTTCCTGGACAAACAAGAAACAAAATTGCATTTCCCAATCTACTGTTGAAGCTGAGTATGTGGCTACAGCTTTCAATTGTTCAAATTTGATATGGATAAAGAAATTGTTGGTAGGCATGAAAGAAGAAATCATTGAACTAGTTGTCATCTTCTGTGACAACACAAGTGCTATCAACATCTCTAAAACCCCAGTGATGCACATAAAGACCAAATACATTTCCATCAAGTATCACTACTTGAGAGAACTGGTACAAGATAAAGAGGTTCGCATGGAATATGTGAATACCAAGGAACAAATAGCAAATATATTCACTAAATCTTTACCTAAAGAAGCTCATGAATATCTGAGAAGTCAATTAGGGGTCCTTCCCCTAATTGAGGCTGCCTAGTCAAGCTAGGAGCACTACATCAAGTGTGCTGCAAAGAACATCTAACATTTTGATGCAGAGAAAGGTCACACTTTAGGAGCATCCTAGAGTTGTGAAGAGCACAGCAAAGTCAAAATAAGTCATAAGCAAGATGGTAGAGGGAGAAATATTCTACTAATCTGAAAGGATGATATCTACATCTACAGGATGTATGTTTTTGTTGCTGCTTTGGCATTTTTTGTCAAAGAGGGAGATAATGACAGATGAATACATAGAATGAGAAGATCAAGATAGTGAGAGAAATTTAGTGGATGGTCATGCATGGCTAATTGATTATGTATTAGAATGAAGCTAAGGATATTATACATTTCTCTGATAGACATATAAGTTTTGGATTGGTTGGTAATTCATGTGATATTCATATGGTGTTTCCATCAATGCCAAAGAGGGAGATTGTTCGAAACTGCAATTGAAGCAATTGTTGTATTGTCATTGATGTCAAACCTTAATTGGTAAGACTATTACTATTTAAGAAAGTACTATATCTATTTGAGTGTTGCTAAGGGGATAGGCAAGGTTGGTAACAATAGCACCTAAGGAAAGGTTGAGTTATCTTGATACTTCAATGAGTACTTGATTATGTGGCACAATGATAAGATAATGTATTGTTTATCTTAGTAAGAATGAAGATTAAACTGGTAGGCTTAACCGAGCATAAGTGAAGAAATCTAGTTTAAGCCAAGTGTTGTTTGTGTCAACCGAGCTAGTGAATGTGGAGTAAAAATAGTGTTGACCGAACACCAGTTAATTGTCGAGGAAGACAGTGTTAGCTGAGGGAACAGTTTATGTGGTGACTGAGCTTTCTAGAGAAGACCGATAAGTTGGACATAATATTGACCAAGCGTTAGTATTTTGCGTTTGTTGAAGAATTTAGATTTCTAGTCGACATCGTTGAATTCTTGAATTATGTAAAATGTGTTGACTTTATTTATTGATTGTATGAAAGCATTTAATGCACTGTAAAATGTTTTATTGTAAATCTTTAAGAGATTTGAGATATTTCAAAGATAAGCCAAAGAACATAATGTAGGATGGATTCAATGAATCCGACCTAACCCTAAGATCTATGAAGGAGATTAAGAGGAAAAAGATGTATTGACCTAATAGAGGTAGTATTAAGGAAACCTAAGCGAGAGGTTGAGGGCAGATGGAAAGAAGTGAATGCTGGAAGTATTGTTATTGACTGTCTAAGAAAAAAAGGCTGAAGGAGAAGTGTTGTGATCACTTGAAGGGTTTCAAATAGATCAGTGATGGAGATGGAAAAGGTTTATAGTCAGTAAGCCAGCATATGTGTACAGAATTGGATCTGATATTTGCAAAGTGAGTTGTATGTTTCTCAGATCAATATTATTGCTACTTTCTAACCATTGTAACAGTCAAAATCCTTTTAACAGAGGTTGACCTAATAGTCATAGGTATAAATCCTTTGAACAAGGTTACATTTTAATGGAGTGTATGTAAGTCCTATAACAAGGTGCACTTTTAACATAGTGGTTGAAATCCTTTAACCAGGTCACACCTGACAGTGTGTTTGTAACCTTTGATAGGGTTGGCTTTTCATCGAGTTCACTTCAGAAGAGTGAACATAATAGTAACATGTTACAAAGTGGTTTTTCCCAAATTGGGTTTCTACTATAAATCCTAGTGTTGATACTTGTGTGAATGTTTTGGTTTGAACATTTCTGTGTTTTACAAGTTAGATGCTTTTGGATAAGTGGACTACACTTTTATATGTTTCTGTTATGCAATCAGTAATGACCGAGTAGGTGTTAGTTATTAGATCTAATTTGTTGAAGAGTTTGAAAGATTTTTTTATACATCTAGACCTGAGAACAACTGATTCACCCCCTGTCTCGGTTGTTCTAAATCATATTAACAAAACCTTCTTATGGATTGTATCTTTCCTTGTAGAGACGTCATTTGACTTATGTTCTTTGGAATCTCCATATCCATTATTTCTTGTACTTTTTCTCGATCCACTTCAATTCCTTTTGCTAAAACTATATAGCCTAATAACTTGCCAGATTGGACACCAAAGGCACATTTTTTTGGATTAAGCCTCACTTTAAATTATTCCAACTGGGTGAATATCATTTTTAGAATTTGTAGGTGATCTTCTCTTCTTTATGACTTTGCCAATATGTCATCCACATAATCTTCTAGAAATGTGTGCATCATATCGTGGAAGATAGTGGTCATTGCCCTTTGATATGTGGCTCCAGCATTTTTAAGGCTGAAGGGCATGATGTTCCAATAAAAGGCTCCCCAAGGGTATGTAAAGGTTTTCTTATGTTGGTCTTCAGGTGCAATTTTTATCTAATTATATCTCTGAAACCATCCATTAATGAGTACATGGAGTGACCCACTGTTAATTCAACTATTGCATCTATACTCGGAAGTGGAAATGCATCCTTAGGACATGCAATATTCAAGTCTCTAAAATCCATACATACACGAATGGATTTGTTGTGCTTGGTGACCGGTACAATATTAGATATCCATTTAGCATAGGCTATTGCTCTTATAAATCCTACATTCAATAATTTTTCTAATTCTGCCTTGACTAAGAGAGCTAAATGTGGGTGCATCTTTCTCAACTTTTTCTTGACGGTCTTAACCCCTAGTTTAACATTCAAATGGTGCATAATGAAGTTAGGATCTAGTCCGGGCATGTCAGCATAGGACTATGCAAAGTTCACTTGTTGTTCTTGGAAGAACTTGATAAAATCCTTTCTTTATAAAGTTGTAAGTGATGCGGTGAAGTGTATAAATTTTGGATCGAATTCTATCCCAATGTTGACCTTTTATGTCAGCTCTATGAGAATAGGTGACCTTTCTTCCTCATGTTCAGGTAGGGTATCCAATCTCTCTTCCTTTGGTGCCATAATTCGGTTTTCACCATAGGAAACATCCTTCATCTTTACTTTTTTTGGTTCTAGTGCTCCCACATAGTGGTTTTCATCACTAGAACTTTTCAATTTTTTATTTTTTTTCATTTTTTTCCTCGGATTAAGAGATTGGACTCCCGTTGCTTCTATCATGTTCAATTCAAATTCATTGGTGAAAGAGGGCTCAACCGCATTAAGGTATTGGTTCATTTCTTGGTCATTTGGGAAATAGAGTAAGTCACTTGGTTCATTTAGGTCCCAATCAATAAGGTCAGGGTTTATCAAGGATAAGGTTTCATTTGGAAAAGTATCATCAATTGGGTTTATGGACATGACTTCATTGGAGGGTTCGTACATTGTATCATTTAAATCTATAACATGAGCTTCATCGAGATGGTCCATGGAAGAAGGATCAAAGTCCTCTTCACTTGAGTCCTCAATGAATTCTATGGGAAATAGCATGGGAAATACAACTTGTGGATTAATCCTAATGTTTGAATCATCTTCCTCTAAGGGGTCCCAAAATTCCTCTATCCATGGTCGATTAATAGGTGCTTGTCCTACATTGAGTTCTTGTATGATGGGCTCTTCATGCCTTGGAGCTTGTTTCTTTGGAACCTTAGCATAAGTATGTATGGTGACTACCTCTTTATCATGGCATGATTCATTGGATAAAGTATCCCATTCATAATCTTGGGAGTCATCACTATCTACATCAGATTCCAACATGTTCACTTGAGGATATGAATCATGCATTGGGCTGGAGCTTTCTCCTTTGTATTGGTAGCCTACTCCTGATATTTCTTCTTTTCCCCTCCAAGAAGGTTCCATGGGCTCTAGTAAACCTCTATTTCTTTTGCCTAAGGGTCCTCTTTCCTTGTACCCCATTTTATGTATTATCTCAAATCCTTTCCCATATTGATCGTTTTGAATGTTAATATGCTGGATTCTTTCTACAAGAGTACTTGAGGTATCATCTTCATCATGATAAAGCCATTGAAGGACTTCATCTTCTTCTTTATCAAATGCTACTTTGTCACTTTCTCTCATGAAGTAAGAGTTATAATTATGAGGGAGATGTTCTTTTGATGGTTTCCCATGTGTTCTAGGAGATGTGGGTAAGTCAAATAGGGAAACAGAATATTCCCCTACTCCTTTGGAACTGATTTTACATTGTTTTTCAAATGTATCCATCATCTCACTCATTTTTTTGTAGTTGTCCTTTTTAGCTTTATCCTTTTCTTCTCTAGTGGGTTTGTAAAGTACTATCTCTAATTTAGGTGCTTGATCTGAATCTTCATTTGGAGTTGGACCCTCGTAGCTCACTTTTTCCTTTCCTTTACTTGATGTTGTTGAGCTAGCTTAAGGAGGGTTTGGAGTAGCACTTAATGTTAACATGGGATCATCCATTTTGATATCTTCAATGGTGGCTCTTTGGATAATTCCTTCTCTGTTATGGGGAATAAATAGCTCATGAAGGGGTTTAAGTGCATTACAATATTGGAATGGATTTGAGTCCCCTCCAACCATGATTTCCTCACCCATATACAAAAATTTTATGCATTGATGGTAAGTGGATGGAACTTCTTGCATCTCATGAATCCATGGTCTCCCCAATAATATATTATAAGTTAGTTTCATGTCCAATACTTGGCAATTTGTGTCCTTTTTGACAAGTCCCACTTGAATGGGCAATACGATCATGCCTTTAGAGGCTCTTTCAGCTTCATCATAGGCCTTTATGGTGATTCTTTTTATGGGATCAATATAGGACTTGGATAATCCTAGGGATTTGACAAGACTCAATGTGAAGATGTTAAGACCAACTCCCCCATCTATGAGAGATCTTTTGACCCTATGTCTTTCAATCAAGACCTCTATATGCAATGGTAGATTTTAGGGATGGGTAATAGACATGTCATCCCGGTCTGAAAATGAAAGGCAATGAGGTGAAATAAGATGACCTACCATGTTTTGAAACTTCTCCTCTTCTAAGTTAATAGGAACATTCATCTCTACTAGAGCTTTCTCTAAAATTTCCTTATGGTTGGGAGATAGGTTTAATAGCTCCAGGATAGAGATTTGTGTTGGAGTCCTTTGTAGCTGATATACCAAGCTATATAGTTTTACTACTGTAGAAGATTTCTTGATCACAATGTTGGATTGCAAAGGGCCAATAGGTTTAGGATCAACCCCTTGTAGGGTAATCCTTGAAGTCTTCCCCCTAGTGATAACATTAGATGTCTCTTTTTGGAACTATTCTTTGATCACTATAGCATTCAGAACATTATCATAGGGTGGCACAAAATTAATGTTATTGTTCCTTTGTTTCTTTCCATTGGATGATTCACCTTTGTCATGTTTATCGAAGGGTTGTTTGAAAGCCATGTGGTCTTCATTACTTTGAGGTCCATCAATGGTGATCATGCCATTATCAATCAAGTCTTGCACCACATTCTTTAGCTGCAAGCAATCATTTGTCATGTGTCCTTGAATTCTATGGTATTCATAATGGCTATTTGCACTCCACCAGCTAGGCTTGTTATGTGGCTCATAAGGTTGAATGCTAGGTAGATTAATGATGTTGTTAGCCATGAGGGTCTTTAATGCTTTTTTGAAGGGTTCACCCAAAGCTGTGAAGTTCCTCTGAGGAGTTGGTACCAAGAATTTATCAAATTTGTTACTCCTTTGATTATTTCCTTGGTTACCACTATTAGCATTGTTGTTGAATGGTGCCTTGGAGGCCTGGTTTGCATTGTTCACCTGGTTAGGTGTTCTTGTGAGAGAAAATGGAGTCACCTTCAAGTTACTAGAATCCACAACCCCGTCATTGACTACTCCCTTATTGTTGTTCTTCAATCCATACCTATTATAGCTATTGGACCAATTCTTATTCTGACTGTTGTTATTATTGGAGTTATTGTTGTTGGAGTTATTCTTGTTATCTTTATACAATTTCAACTCTCCACTCTTGACCAACACTTCTTTTGTTGTTACTCCATTCACTATGAGGTCTTGGAAGGTCTTGGGACATTGCATTCTCAATCAGTAGTTCATCTCATTTCTCAAGCTATTGATGAATATATCCATCTTCTCCTTTTCGGGTACACTCCTAGGATACCTAGCAAATATCGTCCTCCATATTTGTAGGAAGATGATGAATGCTTCTCCATCCTTTTGTTTGGTGTTACATAGCATTATCTTTGTGACCTCATGCTTGATGTTGTATGATTAATGGGCCAAAATTTTTGAAGCTAGTTCTTCAAAGGTTTTTATGTCAGATGGTAATTTAGAAAACCACTCATGGCCATACCTCCTAAGCTTCTTGGGAATAGTCTCATTAAATAGGTGGTATTGTGCATGAACTCCAAGCTCAATGCACAAAACTCCTATAGGTGATCTTGTGGATCTGACGTTCCTTCGTACTTGTCATACTTGGGAAACACTACATTGATCAGGAATGGTACCATTACTAGAATTTTATCAAACGGGAATGGACACAATGCTTCGATAGAAAAGGGTTTAGGAGCCCTACTTTTCTTGATTGTATCTAGTTGCATTTGAAATATCTTAAACTTCTTGTTCATAATATCAATAGTACTCTCTTTAACTTCTGGTGGTCTAAGTTGATTCACATCATAATCTCGGGGAAGCTTAAGACCTTCTTGGGCTAGGTCCATGAAATACTTCTCTTTATCTCTTTCCATTGCTTTTTCCATGAGTCTTATGAAATAGGGGCATTGAATGGCTTCATCCACCTTGTCATTAGTTTCATCTTCGGTAGTTTCTTTGGCATTAGTTCTATGGTTAATGGCATCAATCCCTTGAGTGTTTTGATCTATCCCTCCACTATTGGCATTACCTTAATTATTCATGTCAATACCTCCATTATTTGCATCACCTTGATTGTTTGGGTCAATGCCACTATTGTCATTATTACCCAAGCTACCGTAGTACATCATGTTGTCTTCTACTTCTTGCTCGGGTGATTTTTGGGGTTCTCTTGGAGTGGTAGAAGTTTCACCTGGGTATGGGAGCTCTTGTCTCAAGTAAGTTCTGTATGCTTGTAAGGTTTGCTTGACATAGTAGGATCTAGTAAAAGAAGACATGAACAAACCACTTGGAAAGCAAGATTCAATTGTGCCTATGGTCAAATCCCTATGAAATTTTAAAAAATTATGTAAAACTAGGATTTACGACTAGGCTGGATGTTGGAACAGTAAGAACAGGAAAAAGGGTATCTGAATATGTGATAAAAAAAATTTGAACCCCTCGGTAAGTACTCAATGTTTTCCCTTTTATGTTTCTAGATGTCACTTGCCTAAGTGTAGGTGTGACTTAAAATATCATATGCATGAACTGGAATTGCATTAGGCGGCACACTATAGGTGTGTAGGTGGCACTTTACTATTGATAGGTGTTTTTCCAGTGTTTTCAAGCGTCACTTAATATATCTGAGGCATGACTTTAAGGTTAATACAAAGTTTTTGAATAGTCACAGGTATGATTTTACTATTGATAGGCATTATTTCTTTGTGCACAGGTGGCACTTTGTTGACCAAGTTCTAAATTTTGGATTTTAAAAATTGCAAGATCAGTTTTCTGGAATTTTATCGTTTGAAAATGGAAGACAATCGCAATAAAGACATCAATTTTTAACTATGTCCCTAAAACACATACTAAAGTGTATATTCTCAATCATTTTCCACAAGTATTGCACAAGAAAGAATCCCAAGTAGTCTACCTATAGTCAATTTTGGCTTTTAACATTTTGGCTCTATGAGCTAGCTTGCTATTTATCAGGTTTTATTGAACAATTCCATTCTAATTAACTATGTCAAGTTCTTATACCCACTTGTAGGCTTCCCACATGCACAAAAGCACGATTTGGCACAACCTGTGAGGACTACTAGAGGAAGTGAAGACACTTGTACACAATCTAGCCACTTCTCTTTTAAGGAAAAGTGTATTTTTATTATAGTGGGTTGGATATTACTGCGGAAAAGGTGGTTGTCTCTCACTTGGGTCGTTCCCTCTCACCGTCCTCGTAAGGAAAATCTTGGGAGGTAGGCCCTCTATTGCTCTATTTTAACTAGCATGTTCATATAAAGAAAGGAAATGGAATTAAGAGGAAGTTTTTGGGAATTTGGTTCACCTAAAAGGTGAAGAGCATATCCCTAACTGTCTCTTAGTTTCCCAAACACTCAAGCAACAATGTTATTTTTCAATCTCCTAAAAAAAAGATTCTTATAATTGAGGTGTTTGGTCAATTCCTTATTTTAATTAAGGTAGATTTAATGAATGCCACAATTTAAGCAAGTGCAAGCTTGATTAGATGAATACCTTTTTCTTTGTAGCTAGCAATGGCTAGGCACTTTTTTGTGATTTTTGCCTTTTATCTTGCTTTTACTCACCTAGTGGTGATCGTTCCCACTCCCTCCTCCAACAAGTTATTCCAACACAACCATTCAAAATGAGGGGAAACCAAAAGAATAAAGTGAAATTGTAATTAAGTGTTATCGATAAGATTTTTCAATGAAAACTTTAACAACTTAATGTAACAATTTTCAACTTAGAGTAGGAAACTTAAGCTTGTAAGCCTCTATAACCTTGATGTAATGAGCATATAATTTTTTTTCCAAGCCTAAACTCTCTAAAATTGAAGCACTATGCAATTCCTTTTCACGTTTAGCTTGTAGTCTTACCTCTTTGCTTGGTTGTGTAACTCTGCTCTCTGGCTTTTGCACTTTTCTATGTCTGTTCATTTACAGTAAAAACATATAGAAAGAGAGTAAGATAATTGAATTTATCAATCTGATAGCAAATTAAAACAACAGATAGTAGGCATCATTAGCCAGCTAATATGCGTAATTAAACTATTAGCAAGCGTAACTTTAACAATAGCGAGCGTCACTTTCCAGTGGCTCAAGCATTATTTAAAGTTACTCACGCATGACAATTTATTTACTAGTGTCACAATTAATGTAAACTGTGTGAGATAAGCTATTAAAAGTAGCAATTCACAAAAATTAAGCATCAATTAGAAGATACTAGGCGTGACTTTCTGTGCAAATTGCGTCATAAAGGCTATGACAGGCGATAGAAGTCAGTTAACATGTGACACTTCTCTGATAGTAGGTATTTCTTTGCAATCCCAAGCGTGACAATTTATCTCCCAAGCACAACAATTTATCTAGCAGGTGTCAGATGACTGCTACGAAGTGGTAGAACAGTAGGCATAGGTGTCAGTTAATGCTTTGTACATGTCATTTTACTTGTTTTCTGCAAAAATTTTATGTAAAAGTGAAGATACAACACATAAAAAAATGATAAAAATGTTAGAAATAAGGCTTAGAGCCCCACAGTGGGCACCATTTGTGTGTGATTGCTTTGCACCTTCATGAAATTAGGATTAATATCTAACAATCTTAGCAAATACAATGAAAATTTACACTAAGAGTTATATAAGAATCCATGACATCTCATGGCTCTCTAATTAGATGTGGTAAGTAGAGCTCTCAGCTTAATCTCCACTAGTGACACTTCTAAAATGAGAAAGATGATACTACAAATGCTTATTCTAGCTCACTAACTCTGAAATTTGATACAAAGATAATTCAAATGCTCTCAAATGCTCTTGATGGCTATCAAATTGACTATAATAAGGATGCTTTGCAAATGAATTTCTAAGATTATTATTGATCTCAAAATGCCTCATACTTATAGTAAAATCCCAAGGGTAGGGGGTAGAGTGAATTAACCATGATTTACCTTTGGTTGAGTCAAAAACTTTGCAATATTTTTAAATGGGGGGACAATTTAAATGTTTGTCTCAAAGCTTTGGACAAAAGGACAAAATTGAGTGGATGAGATTGAAACTTTAAAATGAGTGATTGCGATTCATCCTTTTTGAGTGATTTGTGTCTTTTTTTCCTCAATTTTCATTGGTTGCTCAACTTTGTTTGAAAGATATTAGGATTTATTAAATTCAATTAATTAATTAAATTTAACCATGTAAGGGAATAGGTTCATTTTGATTTTTGATTTAAATAATTATACAATTAATTGATTAAAATCAATTATGTAGTGCTTTTCACCCCTTTAAGCTTTGATTTAATTATTTAACATCATTATTTGATTTTTCCTTTGATTTAATTGATTTTGTTCAACTTTATTTAATAAATGTCCATTTTTATTGATTTGATCCTTTTTGATGAGAATTAGTGCATTTTGATTATTTTGAGCCATTTTATTGATTTTAAAGCACTTGTTCATTTTTAAGTGTCTATAGGGGTATATAGTAAGAGGATACAACAACATATATTCAAAGCAAAAAAGAAAAAAAACAATAAGGAGGAGTATATTGTAAGAGGATACAATAGTAGATATTTAGAGCGTTCAGCGGTAGATGGAGGATTCATCCTTGGGGGAGTTTTGTTGAGGAAATGGAGAATGTTATAAAATAATTGTACATTTGGATTGGTGGTGTTTTTTATTCCATATGTTGCCATCAATGCCAAAGGGGGAGATTGTTGGAGATTTTCTAGCAAGCCAATGCTGACTGTATGTAAGTCATCGATGACAACATATCATAAGAAGCATGCATGGAAGCCTAATGGAGAGAGCCTTGAGCATATGGTTCCTAGTTATGTTATCAGCATGACATCATAGAAGTAGAGGTTGATTCTGAGTGAAGACAGTAATACAGTTGTTTGTATCAGTAGTGTTCCTGATAGGTACCAGGAAGAGTTCTGTATGTGAATTACAATACGGTTGTGATGGAGCCTTGTGCATTTATATTTATGTTTTAGACATGATAATGAAGCTATGTTCATGGATGCAAAGTTAGTTGTGTAGTACAGGTTGAGTTATGATGTTTCTAGCTAACAGTTACAGTTTCTTGAGTTTATTTGGTGGAGCTAACATTGTTTTTATTATTGTAGTAGTTGCGCCTATCATTTTGATATGCATGTTTGGATTAGTGTTTGGAGAAGAGTTAATAATGTTTGGTTAAGAGCACATAATGTATTTCAACATGAGAAGAAAGTATCAGTTAATTTAGTGGAGTAGATAGTATGAAGCGATGCATCTACTCATATGGAGTTGTGCAGTCCTAATTAGTGTTGCGTGCTTAGTATAGCCATTGGAGATGTTTTTGGAGAGTTATATTGTTTCTCTAATATGATTTAAAGGAAGTTATAATAGGATAACTTGATTATATCATTTGGAGAAAGATACTTATAGCCGGTCAAGTTGTGATCGCTAAGTATGGAAGATAGTTGAAAGATAAGAGCAGAGCAGAAGGTGTGAAGTATTGAGCCATCAGTAGAAGGTATATGTGACAAAGAAGAGAGTGTACTCTATTCATTGGAATAGATCAAGACATTAGGTCTAACTCACAGTTCACCAAGATCAAGATATAGTGTGTATCTGTTAAACAGAAGGTTGTAACCTTCACCCATTTGAGCAGTGTGTCCTCACCCCTAACAGGGTCCGACCTTTGACTAGGTCATTGTACTTAATGCATTATAAAGATAAACTCCTAACAGGGTTGTAATATCTTCTAATAGGGATTATTATACTCTAGTGTATTTCATAGTGGGTGCTAATTTCCATCGGGGTTTTTCCCTATTCAGGTTTCCCCATAGCCAAAATTGTGGTGTTATGTTAAGTGTTCTCATATTGTGTTTATGCTTAATGTTCTTCTATACT
The DNA here is from genome assembly GCA_027943335.1 of Chamaecyparis obtusa. Taxonomy (NCBI): domain Eukaryota; kingdom Viridiplantae; phylum Streptophyta; class Pinopsida; order Cupressales; family Cupressaceae; genus Chamaecyparis; species Chamaecyparis obtusa. The sequence continues at coordinate 971,447 of BSBK01000497.1, read as the reverse complement.
TAATTGGATAAATAATTGAATCTTGTAGATAATTGACACCCCCCCCCCCTCTCAATTATCTCTTGGGATTATTACTAACAGATAGGCCTAGTTGTATATCGTTTAGCTCTTCCACCTATCCTGTCATGTATCATTGATGTGTTTCATGTTTTTGTATTGAAGAAATATATCTATGATGAGTCTCATATTATTAATTGGGATTATTTATAGGTGGAGTTAGATAGGAAGCTAGCGCTAGAGTCCATACATATTTTGGCTTGCAGGATGCTGGCCCTTTGAGGTCGAGAGCTGGACTAGGTTAGGGTCCAGTGGGATTGCTATGATGTGGTTACAACATCATGAGAGGACACAAAACATATAGGAGCACAATATCCCTATCTTTTATATGAACTCCAGGAGTAAGTTCATGCCTAGCAAGGGGATGTGAGGCCTCACCCTATACCATCATTTCATAGAAGACCATTTCCACCTTATGATTATTCTGATGATGCATTATTTTGTTATGTTGGACTATTTGGATAGGGATTTTATATTTTTGATACTATGTGATAAACTATGATTATGTGGATCATGATTTAGGACACATTTTCATGCTTTGAAAATTAGGTCTTGATGTTATGGTATTTGATAAATTATTTAATTTAGAATATTATGCCTTAGATTTATGTTTATGCAAGAAAATTTTATGTGAGATGATTGTGGTTAATGAATTAGGTTAATTCATATATTTATGTGTTCTTGAATTAACTTGATTTTAAATTAAGAAATGTATTCTTGAGATTATGTAAATTTCTTGTGTAGTATGGATGCAGTTGGAGTATATAATGTATTTGTGTGTGATTATTTATGATGTATTTTATATGTATATGTCATTTGATCTTTCATGAGCTATTGATATTTTTATCTAGTGTGTAGGAAATTAACCATGGATTAAATAAAGGGAAATTAAAAATGGATGCATGTGAAAATATTGTAAATCCAAGGTTAACTCCAAAGGGAGAAACAACCTCTTTGTTATGTAATAATGTTGTAAAGTAATGTTTTAATGTATTATTTAAATTGTATTTATTTTTATTTTATATTAATGTCTAAGTGGCATGCCATGTGTGTAGTGATGTGTTATAAATTTATGTGGTGTCAATTTACACATGTGTATGTGAGTTGGCATGGCCAAGTAAATTGTTTATTTATTGTCTTCCACCTTTGAGTCACCTTGTATAATCTCAAGGTTAGGTATCTTGGTTGTTGTGCCTTGGGAGGGAATCTTATTTCAAATTTTTGTGGGTCAACTCTTAGTGGACTTTTGAAAAGTTAAATGTAGCCCTAGGGGTTAGTTATGGTTAAAATGAGATAACCACATAGGTGCACTTTGGGTTGGGAGTCAAATTTTAGCCAATAGGATGTTTTTGTTCTATTTTTGCCTCTTTTAAAAATGTCTTTTTAGAAAGTGATGAAATTAGGAAGTGTGTCATGTCTTTCTCTCATGCAATTTGGAATTTCCCTCTTGTTGGAGAGAGAACCCTTGGATATTGTGTCCAAGCCCCTTTGAAGTTAGGTATGATTTTAGGTAGGGTTTTCATTTTAGTGGGATAAAGAGGAATGTGGTAGGTTGATTTCCCATTGTCCAATTTTTGGGGACTTCTAGTGGACTTAGCAGGTTTTTAGTGAGCTTAGCAAAGGAAAGCTTGTAGGAAGGGAACTATTCTCAACCCTCATTGCCATAGCTTGGAGAAAGGTTGATGCCCTTTCATGGAAGACTCATTTTGTTTAATTTTTTGAATATACAGATTTTTGTGTGATGTTGTATATGGTTTTTGTGAAGCTTTATGCTTTCCTTTAATAGCTTCTTGTTTAAGTTTATTTGTTGGTTTTGTTTTTGTGTTCTTTTTTGTTGGCGTTTGCAAGGATAAACTCACCCTTGGGAGGGAAGAGAGCCTTGAGGGTGAAGGGATTTAGTTGGGAATTATCATTTAGTGTAGAGTCCTTCCTCATGGAGGAAGGGGATAAGATATGGGTGTATGGGCTCCATGTGGCCATTGTTTGTTATCTACATATTTGGGGGCCATAAGGTTTGTTACTTGTGTATGGAAAAGGAAGGAATGATGTTTTTGGTTATGGCCTTGTGAAGACAATGGGATATGATATTGGGCCTTGTTGAAGGCACGGATGTATATTTTTATGGCTTCTCCTACTTGGGTTATTCTCCACCTTCAACCCTCTTATGGGTCCAAGGTGACCCATTGTGTAAATCCATGGGAAGGGAATTTTATGTGTATATGTGCTTCTTGGTTTTTATTGTGTATGTGTGTTTGAAACATGTTTTTAGACACATCCATCTTTTTTTCCCCAAGCTCAGAGGTGACCATGTAATGGCCTAGGTTGGGAGGTGAGCCTCCATGGTCAAGTGGTTTTCTTTTTGCATGTTTCTACTTGAAAAGCTTGCTGGTTTCATTGAAGAAGAAAAATATTTTGTCATTTCTACTTGCAGATTTTTATGTGTAAAAAAGGCTTTAAAAGGCCATGTGTCAAAAGTAGTGTAAAAAGGCCATGTAAATGCCTAATAGCATGTAAAATGCTTGTAAAAGTTTGTACTTAAATGTGAAATGATCTCCATAAATTTCTATGTTGTTCCTAAGGAAAGAAATTGTAAAAATATGTATTCCTTATGCTTGAATGCAAAATTAAAGTTGTTGGTTTGTTTTTCTATATGCATGAAAAAAAAGATTAGATTATTTTATGTTTGAAATTATCCTTCCTATGTAGACATAGTTTATTTCAAGCATGTATTTTTTAAAAAATGTAAATTTTACTTTCCTAAAAGTCTAAGCAGATATGATTTCATTTTCATGTTATTACTAAGTTCAAATAAAAAGAATTGTATATACACCTATGTATATCTACTTGGGTATATATACATAGATGCATATAATCTTTTGTAAAATATTTCTGTGTTGGTACTTTAGAAAAATAGGTTATCTTTTTCTACTACTTCATGCTTTGTCTCAAGGAGGTATATACATCATTATATAAATATCCATATATCTATGAGTGCATATACATATATATTTCAAAAAAAATATGTATATGCCAATTCATACATATACACATATATATACAATGTGTAAATTCTTGAATGGATATATAATAGACTTTACATTCTTCTTATATATATATATATATATAGTATATTATATATGTATAATATATATAGATTAATATATACGTAAAAACATATATATTAATATATATTATATATAATAATATATACTATATTAATAAATATTAAATATAAACTATACAAAAAAAAGTGATTAGCAAAATTTTATTTAATTAAATTTAAAATTAAAAAAAAAAGCATCGCACATGTGCGGGATTGTGCCCACCACCTTCCCCTAAGGGAAGCGGTGGCACAGCCACTGCATCCCCATTGGGGAGTGGTGGACATTCCACCACCACCCCCTTGTGGGGGACAGTGTGCAAGCCTCCATCGCCACCCAATGGGGTGCGGGTGGATTCAGACCCCCGCAAACCCATTTGGGGGGTGCAAAAGGGGAAGACCCCCGACTGCCCAAATTGAAGCTGACTGGTCTGCTGCAATAGCTAGCTCTTGGCCTTCCCTACGGGGGATATAATTTATAAAAAAAAATATTTCGTTTGTCATATTATTAGCAAACATTTTTTTTAAAAAGGGAATTCTTTTAAACAATGTAAATAAATTAATCTATAGTAAAGTTAAATGTTGAAAATAAAAAGAGAAATGACTCTTAAACATAATAGATAAATAATCTATGATTTAAAACATAGATTTAAATCTGAATATTAAAATAGAAATTTATAACAAACTATAGATTTATCTAGCTATTTGTTTTTACCTTCCTGAGATATTTGTGTTGAAGACTTCTTGGTGATGCCTTGAAGATCCCTTGAAATTTTTTTGTATATACTCATTGTTGTAACCCTATAACATATATACACTAGTATATATGTATGTATATACACACTTGTGTGTATATAATTTCTTGCATATTTTCTTCATCCATGCTCCAAAGCCAAACCTACAACAACACAATGGAGAAATTAAGGTTTTGGCCAAGTTTTATTTTAGGGCCTAACCCTACTTTCAAAATTAGGGTTAGGGTTGGCTTTTGGAGCTTTTTTTAAAATTTTGAAATTAATATTATGATATTTGTAGGATTTGAGCAATACAAATCCACAAAACTTGAAAATCACCTGCATATAAAAACCTATTGCAAGGAAGTAGAGACAAGAAGAGGGCAAGGGTTTGACTCAAAAATATGAAGAAGAAAATATCCTCAATTAATGAATGAATTGAATGTACAATGGATCATCCATATAAAGGAGATTGAAAGCCTTGAAAGGAAACCCTAGGGCATGTAATAATTATTTACATTATTACAAGACTAAAGCATGCAAGTTTATATTTAAAATAACTAGTGCATAAGTTTAAATCAACTAGTGCATGTGTGTTTAAATATAAACAACTAAAAATAAAAGTGTTGACATCTTAAGAAGGGAGTAAAGTTAATTAATATAATTAATACTTTACTCTAACACCCCCGCTTAAGATGAGCAACAATGCAACTACAAACAATGCAAGAAGAAAGCAAAGGAAACTACAATGCTGAAAGCATAAAAATGGGTCCTGGCAACATGGCCTGACGAGGTACCCAGCACAACCAAATCTCTATAAAATGGAGAAATAGAGAAAACCCAGTGGGAAAAAACCCTACTCCAAAAAGAGATATAAAGGCAAGCAAAAGAAAAAAAAATGACTTCAAGAGACTCTTTCAAAGCCATAAGTACAATGTGTGCTGCCAACCCCCCTGCGCTCGGCCTCAGCTCCATTGCGCCTGTGCACCACCTCTACGCCACCTGTGCTCAACCTACCACCAGAGAGCCACCCAAACCACCACCGAGAGGACTTAACTGGTAGGGTTAAGTTCTAATCGACAGCGGTCAGAATTAACCACTAGCCACATGTGGCTAACTACTAGTGGCAGAGCCCGATGTGACCAGGGGCTAGCGCCTGGGCAAAATCTCTTTTGGGATTTTTGTCTTTTGGAGCATCTTTCACTGAAATTGGCATTCTGGGAGCTCCAAGCATCATTTATTGACAAACAAGATATCATCGAAAAGTTGGTTCCAAGCCCGACACTCTCATGCAAGTTAATCTAGTGTTTTTTTTGTCATCTAGAATGTTTTTTCTGCTGTCAAATCTAGATTATCTTTTTTGCATTTTGGGGGGCCTAATTTGCTCAAATTAGCTCCATTATTCGATCCAAAAGAAGCACCAGAAAGCTCTTCTTGAGAACCATCCATATTTCTACCTATTTTCCTCAAAAAAATTTCAAGGTACACAAGATTCATATCTGAAGCTTTTTTGCTCTTCTCTTGATAAAGCATATCATTCTAGGCTTAGGGGTTCGATATTTGGATTATAGGGGGGTTGTTATTTTCTTGTTTCTATCAGTTAAACCAGATATTTATAAAAAAAAAACCCTTTCTAAAAAATATGGCCGAGACATCTTCTTGTTTAGAACTTTTGACCCCACATAATTATCACACATGGAAAACCTTGATGACACGACTTCTCCATTCAAAAGGGCTCTGGTCTTGTCTAGATATAATGCAACTAGTATTACAGAGGCCCTTTGATATCATGCAGCATCAAAACAAGATGGATGTGATGGAATATGGATGAAGTGACTGAGAGGGGGGGGGGTGAATCAGTCAATCATAAATCACTTCACAATTAATTCTTTCCAGATCCCTTAGGATATCTTAACAATGTTATCTGTTTTAGCACTCGGTAAATAGATTGCAGTAACTGTGAAGATGCAGAAAGTATTAGCAAAATTATCTTTAGATATTCATCAGCACATGTATATGATTGAGAAAGCAATTAAGAACACAAGAGACACAAGATTTAACGTGGAAACCCAATATGGGAAAAACCACCAATGTATCTAGATACTGATTTTCACTTTTCTGAAGTGATGCCCGGTTAGAAGCCAACCCGGTAAAAGGTTACAAAACACACTGTTAGGTGTGACCTTGTTAGAGGATTTAAAATATGGTTGTTAAACCAACTCGGTTAAGAGATTTAGAATTCACTGTTACAATGATAAGAAGGTAACAATGAAAAATGACCTGTATAATAATGCAACTGTCTTGCTGATTACAGATCTCTGTTCTGCATAAGTCTGATCCTTTCTGATCGAATAAATCTCTGCTACACCTCAAGGATATCTGAACATCCTTCACAAATTCGCATACACCTTTCCTGCTTTTCTTCTATAAAATCTTCTGCTATATTTCTTATTTTCTTTTCACATTTGACCTTTTATTTATATGATTTTAGATTTTTCAAATCGACATTATTTAGTATAACAGTCAGCTAAAATAAGCAAACTCTATTTGCAAAAATCCTTCAAGGGCCGACAGTGCTCAGTGACCATAACTTTCTATAATATTTTGGAGACTGAGGGAACTCGGTAAACACAGACAATCTTTTACCTTCGATAACCAACTGAACTCGGTAAACACTAACTTTTCTTCGATGACTGACTGAACTCGGTAAACACTAACTTTTCTTCGATGACCGACTGAACTCGGTAAACACTAACTTTTCTTCGATGACCGACTGAACTCGGTAAACACTAAACTTTCTTTGGCAACCGAGTGAACTCGGTAGACACTGCTTTTCTTCGATAACCGAGTGGACTCGGTAAGCACTAATATTCCTGTCTGGTAGACCGACTGAGCTCGGTAGTAACTGGTTGCTACGGACTATGACATTGTGTGACATCAAAGACAATACATAATTGAGTAGCAATTTCCTTCAGACAATTGTTTCCAACAATCTCCCTCTTTGGCATTGATGGCAACACAATATGTCATATCATAAGAAATTTGAAAGAGTTAGCTCGGTTCAGATTCAAATCTCCCTCTGTCAGCAAACTTCCTTTATTCTGAAAATTCTTCCTTCTGACTATTGAAAATTTCTTGAAGTAATAGCAAAGACATAGAAAACACTCCCTCTTTGACAACACATGCCAAAGACAATTCACATATTACCGGTGAAAATTAATGTACCTCAAGTACTGATTCATATGCAATGATTCTTTGAATATGCTGCATCAACAGGTTGATTTTCAATCATGTTCTGGTTGATGCATCACTAAAACTATATTTAGTGAGCCTCAGATAGGGGAATGACCCCTAACTTACCTCTTAGATACACAAATGCATCCTTAGGTAATAGTTTGGTAAAAATGTCTGCAATCTATTCTTTTGTATGAATATATTCTAATCTGATTTCCTTGTCCTGCACCAATTCTCTGACAAAGTGATATTTAATAGCAATGTGCTTGGTTTTGGAATGCATCACTGGATTCTTAGAGATGTTTATTGCACTGGTATTGTCACAAAATATAACAACTGGTTCTTTGATTTCAACCTTCATACCTTCTAATAGCTGTTTAAACCAAACAATATTTGAACAGTTTACTACAGCAGCAACATATTCTGCTTCAGCTGTGGATTGAGATGTGTAATTCTGCTTTTTACTAGTCCAGGATACCAGTCTTTTTCCAAGAAAAAATGCTCCACCACTTGTGCTTTTTCTGTCATCAATGTTTCCTGCCCAATCAGCATCAGTAAACACTTTCAAGTCTAGATTGCCTCCAAATTTATACCACAAACCATATTCTTCAGTTCCTTTTGAGTATCTTAAGATTCTTTTGATTGCCATCATGTGATTTTCCTTAGGTTTTGCTGAGAATCTAGCTACTATACCGACTGCTAAAGCAATATCAGGTCTTGTATGTACTACATACTGCAATTTTCCAATCATAGATCGGTATAGGGTCTGATCAACTTCTTTTGAATCATCATTCTTGGTAAGTTTCAGTCCAGTACACATGGGTGTACCAACTGGTTTTGAATCTTCCATACCAAACTTCTTAAGTACTTCCTTAATGTATTTGGATTGAGTAATGTATATACCATTCTTGCTTTGCTGAATTTGAAGACCAACAAAGAATTTTATTAAACCAAACATAGACATTTCAAATTCTTTGTTCATTTGCTCTGAAAATTCTTTGCACTGATCCTCATTCCCTGTAAATATAGTATCATCCACAAATATTTCTGCCAATACAATTTTGTCATCCGGTCCTTCTTTAATATACAGATTACTATTATCATTAGCTCTTTTGAAATTAATCTGGATCAAATAGTTATGGAGTCTTTCATACCATGCTCTAGGAGCTTTTTTTAAACCATACAATGCTTTGTGTAACCTGCAGACCATGTCCCTTTTATCTGGATCAATAAAACCTTCAGGTTGTTCAATGTAGACTTCTTCATCAAGAATTCCATTGAAAAATGCAGATTTTATATCCATCTGATATACCTTAAATCCTTTGTGTGCTGCATAAGCAAGTAGAGTTCTTACACCTTCTAATCTTGCAACAGGAGTGAAAGTTTCTCCATAATCTATACCTTCTTCTTGAGAATAACCTTTACATACCAGTCTAGCTTTGTTTCTAGATACTTGACCATCTTCATTCAGCTTATTCCTGAATACCCATTTTGTTCCAATTACATTCTTATCTTTAGGTCTAGGTACAAGAGTCCATGTTTTGTTCTTTTGTATTTGTTCTAATTCTTCATTCATTGCTTCAATCCAACTTTCATTTTCCAATGCATCTTTGATATTTCTAGGTTCAAAATCAGTAAGCAGACATGTACCTTTTAGCTTACTTCTTGTCATAGTACCATCTGATTTGTTTCCAATGATTTGATCTGGTGTATGATGTCTTCTGACATATTTGGCTAGTATAGGTTCCTTGCCTTTTGATTGATTCATGCTGTTGTCTTCTAGGATCTCTTCTTCAGGTTGCTCGGGCTCGGTAGATATTTGCTCGGTAACTTCAGGCTGAGAGTCGGTCTGAATTTCTTCCTGTGACTCGGTTTGAACTTCTTCCTGTGACTCAGTTTGTGACTCGGTAACTGTGCTCGGCTCAGTAGATATAGCTTCCTTATTGATAGTTGTGTCTGTCAATGTTTCAGGTTCAATGTAAATGAATCTTCTGTAGTTCTCAGGTTCCCTTTTGCTTTCTTCCTCAGTCTTTTCTGCAAACTCATCAATTTTTACATGTATACTTTCTATGACTTTGTGAGTAGATAAGTTCAGACATTTGTATGCCTTGCTTTTGCTAGAATATCCTAAGAATATCCCTTCATCACTTTTCACATCAAATTTATTTCTTCTGGATTCTTTTAAGATATAACACTTGCTACCAAATATTTTCATGTAACTTATATTGGGTTTATAGCCATACCATAATTCATAAGGAGTTTTGAATGTGTCTTTCTTCAGTTGTACTCGGTTCAAGGTATGAACTGCAGTGCTAATAGCTTCCTTCCAGTACTTTATAGCGATGTTCTTTTCTATCATTAGAGTCCTTGCACAATCCATAATAGATCTGTTTCTTCTTTCTGCTATTCTATTCTGCTCAGGAGTTCTAGGAGCTGATACCTATCTTTTGATTCTTCTTTCAATGCAAAATTTGTTAAAATCATGGGAGATGAATTCACCACCTCTGTTTGATCTTAAGCATTTCAATCTTTTCCCTGTTTCCTTTTCCACTCTTGCTAAGTACCATTTGAACTTTTCAAATGCTTCTGATTTTTCTCTTAAATACATAACAGTCATCATTCTAGAATAATCATCAACGAAAAGAATAAAGAATTTATCTCCAGTATAGCTTTGTATTCCAATAGGTCCACATAAATTAGTATGCACAATTTCCAAAATTTCTTTAGACTGATAGTTCTTACTCTTGAAACTAGTTTTACTCATTTTGCCAATCTGACAATTCTTGCATAGACCAGTGTCAGGTTTCCTCAAAGTAGGAATGCCTCTAACCTTCTTGAATTTGCTTATTTTTATCATGTTATCAAAATTCACATGACATAACCTTTTGTGCCATAGCCAACTTTCTTCTATTTGAGCAATAAAGCATGAATATTCACTGAGATCAAGATAAAATAAGTTACCTTTTGTTTGTTTGCCTGATCCAATGAGTTTTCCTTTTCCATCCAGCAGTCTTGCTTGACCATTCATGAATTCAACCTTGAAACTAGTGTTGATTAGATGTGCTACACTTAGAAGATTATGTTTTAGTCCTTCAACCCAGTAAGCATTATCACATATGAGTTCTTTGGTTAATGAGATTCTTCCTTTTCCTTTTATACAACAAGGTTCATTGTTTCCAAATCTTACATTACCATTGTCACAGTCTTCTAGATATTCAAATTTTGTCTTGTCACCAGTCATGTGGTGTGAACATCCGCTGTCTATTATCCATATATCATCTTTTCTTATATGAGAAATAAGTGCCATCTTATCTTCATCATCATCAGATTCATCTTTTATAGCAATAAAGACAATTTCTTCTTCACTATCATCAGAATCTTTAGCCATAAAACATGATTTCTTACCTTTATCCTTGTATGATTTGAAATTCTTTTTGCCATAGTACTTGTGACTTCTATTCTCTTCCTTGACTTGCTTGTTTGGGCACCTAGCTGCAATATGTTCAATTTCTTCACATGAAAAATAGATTAAAGGAGTTTTACCTTTATACTTACCTTTCCCTCTAGAGTACTTCTTTGCAAGTAATGCTTCTACAATTTCAAGATCACTATCAGAAATTTCTTCTGATACTTCTTCACTTTCTGACTGAACTTCTTTAATTTTCTTGTTCTTCTTTAGTGAAACCTTGGCCTCAAATGCTGATTCAATATTTTTGGAACTAGGAACATAGTTGTCATAGTTGTCTAATTCAAAAGCTGTCAATCTTCCAACTAAAGCATCCAAAGTTATATTGTGGTTTGTTTCACATCTTCTTTCTTGAATAGCTGATACTCTTATTGCATAGATAGGGAGTAATGTTCTGAGTACCTTACTTATAACAGTCTCATCTGAGATTATTCCTCCAGAAGCTCTAATTGCACTTACACTTGCTTTGATTCTTTCAACATATTTTGCAATGTTTTCATCTTCCTTCATATTCATCTTGTCAAACTGTCCTCTTAGGCTTTCTACTTTGGCTCTTTTCACATTTGCATCACCACCATATATTTTCTTCAGTGCCATCCACATTTCATATGCAGTAGTGCAGTCTTTAATATCATCAAATTCTTCATAGCTGAGAGCAGATGCAATGTCTATCATCATGGTGTTGTGAGTCTTTTTATCTGCAATGTCTTCAACAATTAATGTGCCATTAGGAATTGTGTATTCTTCATCAATGTATTTGCATCCTGAATCACCAATGGAAGCTAGATGAAGTCGCATGAGACCTTGCCATGCTGAAAAGTTATCTCTGTTAAGCTTTGGAATTTCCCTCTTGTAAGACATCCTGATCTTTAGCTTAGGTCTTTGAAACCCTTCCTGCAAGCACCAAAAGCTCTGATACCAATTGATGGAATATGGATGAAGTGACTGAGAGGGGGGGGGTGAATCAGTCAATCATAAATCACTTCACAATTAATTCTTTCCAGATCCCTTAGGATATCTTAACAATGTTATCTGTTTTAGCACTCGGTAAATAGATTGCAGTAACTTTGAAGATGCAGAAAGTATTAGCAAAATTATCTTTAGATATTCATCAGCACATGTATATGATTGAGAAAGCAATTAAGAACACAAGAGACACAAGATTTAACGTGGAAACCCAATATGGGAAAAACCACCAATGTATCTAGATACTGATTTTCACTTTTCTGAAGTGATGCCCGGTTAGAAGCCAACCTGGTAAAAGGTTACAAAACACACTATTAGGTGTGACCTTGTTAGAGGATTTAAAATATGGTTGTTAAACCAACTCGGTTAAGAGATTTAGAATTCACTGTTACAATGATAAGAAGGTAACAATGAAAAATGACCTATATAATAATGCAACTGTCTTGCTGATTACAGATCTCTATTCTGCATAAGTCTGATCCTTTTTGATCGAATAAATCTCTGTTGCACCTCAAGGATATCTGAACATCCTTCACAAATTTGCATACACCTTTCCTGCTTTTCTTTTATAAAATCTTCTGCTATATTTCTTATTTTCTTTTCACATTTGACCTTTTATTTATATGATTTTAGATTTGTCAAATCGACATTATTTAGTATAACAGTCGGCTGAAATAAGCAAACTCTATTTGCAAAAATCCTTCAAGGGCCGACAGTGCTCGGTGACCATAAATTTTTATAATCTTTTGGAGACCGAGGGAACTCGGTAAACACCGACAATCTTTTACCTTCGATAACCGACTGAACTCGGTAAACACTAACTTTTCTTCGATGACCGACTGAACTCGGTAAACACTAACTTTTCTTCGATGACCGACTGAACTCAGTAAACACTAACTTTTCTTCGATGACCGACTGAACTCGGTAAACACTAAACTTTCTTTGGCAACCGAGTGAACTCGGTAGACATTGCTTTTCTTCGATAACCGAGTGGACTCGGTAAGCACTAATATTCCTGTCTGGTAGACCGACTGAGCTCGGTAGTAACTGGTTGCTGCAGACTATGACATTGTGTGACATCAAAGACAATACATAATTGAGTAGCAATTTCCTTCAGACAATTTTTTCCAACAGGATGATGCTATGGGGTTGATTTCTTTACAGGTATCAGATAGCTTGCAGTTTCATCTTGATGGGTGCAATACCCCTCTAGCTATGTGGACCAAGCTAAACACCTTGTTTGGTACTATGAATGAGTTCAGAGCACTTCAGATTGAGGTAGAGCTTACCTCTCTTGTACTTGATTCTTTTCCCTCTATTGATGACTTTCTAATGAAGTTCAAATAGAAGAGATCTTTGTTACATGGATGTGGAAAGCAAAAAATTGATAAAGAGTGCATTTATCTGATTTTGTCTAAGCTTAAGGGAAACTTTCACATCTTCTCTTCTACCTTTCATTCTACCATGGACACTTTAGGACCTACATTCACCATGCCCACTTTTGAGGTGTTCTGTGATTCTTTGACTAGAGAGCAGGCCAAACTTACTCAGTTGGACTCTCTAACAAAATAAAAAAAACCAAACATTAGTTTCCCAGCCATCCAATGGAAAGAAGAAGCAGACACCAAATCAGATATCAGATTCCTCTTCTTAGCACTCTACTGGCCCACCATCTTCTTCTAAGAAGGAGAAATAGAAGACTGAGAGACCTACATGTTCCTATTGTCAGAAGGGACCTCATGATGAGTCACATTATTTTCAAAAGAGATTTGATGGCTATGAGAAATAGATTGTAGATTTGCAAGCTCTTCTTTAGAAGAGCATTATTTCCTCTCCATCCTCTTCTACCTCACAGGGGTCTTCTTTTCAGTCTTCTTCTACCATGTAGGATTTGAGCAATACAAATCCACATAACCTGAAGATCACTTGCATACAAAAACTTGTTACAAGGAAGTAGAGACAAGAAGAGGGAAAGGGTTTGACTCAAAAATATGAAGAATAAAATATCCTCAACTAATGAATGAATTGAATGTACAATGGATCATCCATATAAAGGAGATCGAAAGCCTTGAAAGGCAACCCTAGTGTATGTAATAATTTGATGTAGCACAAACTCTCTGTTAACAATAAATTCAATCACAAGACAAATAACATAGATTTGAAAGCTTCAATATTTTTTCATTCATCACTGACTGCCTCTACAATTCACTACAAACTCTTAAGTAACCAAAAAACCTAGAAAATCAAGAAATCCAAAAATTACCCTTTTTGGTAGTTTTTTTCCATACTTTTTTTTTTGCCATTTTTGGTAATTTTCAAAACAACACCTAAAAATTTGAGTTTTTGCCTAAACATTCCCTCGACTAAGTTAGAATCAATTGCCAACTAATATTCGAGATTTGAAACATAAATTCAGATTTATTACAAAAACATAACTTTCTAAAAACTAGAGAAAAAACACTAAAAGCTGATTTCGGAGCCCTAGATGAAACTTTTAGCTCCCGAAAATGTGCTAAAATGGACCCTAATCAATCTGAAATCATTAGGAAAAAAAATGCCACCTCCTGAGGCACGCACCTAAAAAATTTCAGCAAAAACCTGACCTGAGTCAAAAGTTATGACCTCCGGAAGTTTCTGTATGAGTTTATGACCTACAGAAGGTCATGCATCATTCTCCCCTTCTTTAAAGGAATGTAGCTCCTGCAAGTGGTTGTCTATGAACTTCTACAACTTTTTGGGGTCCAATTTCATCACTTTCCATTCTGAGATCCAGGTGCTATCTTTTGCTGGTAATCCCTCCCACTGAATCAAGTACCTATTATAATGACCATTCCAAGTGATTGTAGACTGCTTGTCCAGAATGTGGGCAATCTTTTCCATCTTTTTCCTTGGAATGTGGTGATGCTAGTCCAACTCATATGTACTGTCTAGCTCAGATAGTTCTCCTTGAAATGCATATAAATCAAAAACATTAAAGACAGGAGAAATATCCAGATCATCTGGTAGACAAACCTCATAAGCATTATCATTGATCTTCTTCAAAATTTGGCAAGGACATATATTTTTGTATTTTAGTTTATGATATGTGCCAGTGGGAAATCTCTCACGCCTCAAGTACACCATCACCAAATCACCTGCATTAAATATTTTTCTCCTTCTACTGGCATCTGTAGTAGCCTTATAGCGCTCATTGCTATCCTGCAATTTACTCCTCACATCTTGTTGAAGTTATTGATGGTGTTTAGCAAATGCTTCCCCATCATCACTAATTTGATCTTGCATAGGGAGTTGTACAAGGTCCAAAACACCCTAAACATTATTACCATATACGATCTAAAAAGGAGATTTTCCAGTTGATCTGTTAACAGAACTGTTGTAAGAAAACTCTAATTGAGGCAATGCCAAGTCCCACTTCTTGGGCTTTTCACCAACAATACACCATAACAGGTTTCCTAGACTCTAATTGACTACCTCAGTTTTCCCATTAGTTTGGGAATGATAGGCACTACTAAACTACAGTTGTGTTCCCATCTTCCATAAGGTCCTCTAGAAATGACTCAAAAACTTAGTATCCCTATCAGAAGTGATAGCCTTTTGAATGCCATGGAGTCTAACAACTTCTGAGAAAAATAAGTTGGCTATCCTTGTGGCATCATTAGTTTTTTTACAAGCAATAAAATGAGCCATCTTAGAGAATCTATCAACAACTGCAAAGATAGAATATGTACCTCGCTGGGTGTGGGGAAGCCCCAATACAAAATCCATACTCACATCTATCCATGGCTCGATGGGTACAGGTAGAGGTGTATACAATCCTATGTTTTGGGAGTGACCCTTAGCCACTTGACAAATTTTGCACCTTGCCACGTACTTAGTAATGTCCCTTTTCAGTTTTGGCCAATAGTATTTGTCTTCAACCGGGGCTATTGTCTTGTCCTTCCCAAAGTGACCAGCCAAACCACCCCTATGAAATTCTTGAATAATATTTTACCTCATGGAGCCAGCTGGTATACAAAGTTGTTTTCCTCTAAAGAGGTAACCATCCCGCATAAAGTATTCTCCTCTCATGTGATCTAAAATATTAGTTCCTGGTTCTTTAATCTTCTCTATAATTTCTCAAAAATCATCATCAGCCTCATACAAAACTTTAATAGTATCAAAACCAATTACCTCTATTTCCATTGTAGTTATGACTGTAATACACCGACTTAGGGCATCAGCAACCTGATTTTTCTTTCTTGACTTATACTTCAAAACAAAATTATACCCTTGCAAGAAAGACACCCATTTAGTATGCCTACTATTCAATTTCTTTTGTGTGTTCACATATCTCAGGGCCAAATGATGTGTAAACAGTACAAATTCTTGTGGGACCAGATAATGCCTCCAATGCCTTAAGGCTTGAACAATAGCATAAAATTCTAAATCATAGGTAGAATAGTTCTTCCTCGCATCATTCAACTTTTCACTAAAAAAGGCTATTGGTTTACCTGTCTAGCTAAGACCAGCACCTATCCCAACATGGGAAGCATCACACTCTACTTCAAATACTTTATCAAAATTTGGAAGTGCCAATATAGGAGATTTAGTTACTTTTTCTTCAAGAATTGGAAAATCTATTCAGCATCCATTGTCCATGTGAATTCCCTTCCTTTCATACAATCTATTATGGGCACTACAATACTGCTAAAATTCCAAATGAAATTTCTATAGAAGGTTGCTAGTCCATGAAAAATCCTTACCCCTGTTATGCTAGATGGACTAGGCCATTCTAGGATTGCCTTGACCTTTTCTGGGTCCATCTGAACACCATCTTCAGAAATGATGAAGCCCAAAAAAGTCAAACTATTTTGCATGAATTTGCACTTCTTTAAATTTGCATAGAGCTTCTCTTTCCTCAGTACACTCAGGATGATCCTCAAGTGTTGTAGTTTTTCTCCTTTATTTTTGTTGTAAATTGGGATATCATCAAAATAAACTACAACAAACTTACCAATGTAGGGTCATAAGATAGTATTCATAAATCTCATGAATGCACTTTGTGCATTAGAAATCCCAAATGGCATAACCATCCATTCATACAAGCCATCCCTAGTCTTAAAAGTTTTCTTCCACTCATCTCCTTCATGAATTCAAATTTGGTGGTATCCACTTCATAGATCAATCTTGCTGAAGTATTTGTCACCTGCTAATTCATCCATCATATCCTCTATACGAGGAATAGGAAACTGATACTTGATAGTAATCTTGTTAATTGCTCTACTATCAGTACACATCCTCCATGTTCCATCCTTCTTCGGGGTCAACAATTCAAGAACAACACATGGGCTCATGCTTTCTCTAACCAGGCCTTTCTCAACTAGTTATGTTACTTGTTTGTTGAGCTTTGCATGTTATGTTGGGTTTAGTCAATCAGGTGCTTGATTAGGAAGAGTTTCCCCAGGAATCAGATCAATGTGGTGTTCTATATCCCTTTTTGGTGGGAGACCATCAGGTAGCTCATTTGGAATAACATCAGAAAATTCTTCTAGTATCTTTACTGCATCATGTGGTATTATGTCTTCTAGTTCTTCTCCCCTTTTTACTACCAATGCATAGCAGCAACTTGTCACCTTCATTTCTTTGACAACATCCTTTGCAGACAACATGGTCTCATTCTTCCTTTCATCCTTAAGTGGTAAGAGAATCACTTTAGAGCCATCCTTCTAGAAAGTATATGTATTTTTCTCTCCATCATGCATGATCTTCCTATCATACTACCATGGCCTTCCCAACAAAATATGACAAGCATCCTGATGAAGGGTGCTCCCCTTAATACCACAAACACATAACAGAAACAGAGAAACCACAACAATATGCAAGAACAGAAAATTGGCTTCTTATTATCTCCACAAATGTGGAATTACAAACTTTTAGAATTACAATATGCAAAGCCACATGGGCATTCCCTTACAATATTCTGTAGGACAAAGCCTCGAATTATTGTCTAGATCTACTACCCAAAACTATTCTGAACTGCCTAAGACAATAATACAGCCTTCCTTATATAGGCAATTTTCCACCGCCTGGGAAGGTTCCAGAATTTTTAGCCAATAAGGCCGACCAAACTTAGAATTATTTTATTTTACATTTTATTACATCATAGTCGGCTCAAGATAACCTTTGAAACCCGAACAAAAATTTTGAAGAAAATTATTTTTTGCCATTTCAGGTGGCCCAACTTCCGAAGACCATAAGTCATCACCCGTTGACCCGCTTGGCTATTATAACCCCATTTCGGAAATGCCACGAAGCGCTCTACAGGCTTGACCGGCGCAAGCGCGCGTCACCCAAATTTTTGACCTCATCCGGGGCTTCTAAAGCCTTCAAAACTGAGTTCAAAGTTTCTGTACCCTGCTGCCAATACCGAAAATCTTCAATATCTTCCAACATACACTTGATCTGGAAATGAAACTTTACTGGCAGACTTATATGACCAAAATGAACCTCCAAGAAAGAAATTAGATCATTCTGAGCACAGATGAAAATTACCAAAAATAGTAACTTTCCATAAATAGCAGCTCTGCACAGGATAGCCCTTATTGAATTCAAAAACAAAAAAAATTTTTGGCTGATGCAAGATTGCTCTTACAACCAGGATGCTCCTGCATCAGACACCCAGGGTAATTTGAGAAGTGACCCTGTCACGACTCAGGTGTGCAGAGGAAAACCAAGACGACTAACCTCCTCCTTTGTCAGCCATGATGAATCTTCAACAGGTCATCCTTTCCACTTGACCAGATATTCTTCATATGTCCTGTTCCTTGTGCTTCTGCCAACATGACTGTCCAGTATATCTTCGATCTCCTTAGTGTCTGAACTAGTTGCTGGAATACTCCACTGTGCTGCTGTGATCTCATCTTCAACACCTCCTTCATGATACTCTGTCAGATCTGAAATGTTAAACACTGGTGAAATATTTAGCTCAGTAGGCAATTCTACCTCATATGCATTTCCTGAATCATGTTTCTTCAGTATCTTACATGGCCCAAACTTTTTTATTTTCAGCTTGTTATATGTACCAACTGGAAACCGCTCCTTCCGCAAATGAACCATGACTTCATCGCCAACTTGAAATTCCTTATACCTCTTTTTCTCATCTACCTTAGCCTTATACTGTGCGTTCATCTTGGTAATATGCTTCCTCACCTCCCCATGGATGTTCTTCAAGTGTTCTGCAAAATCCTCAGCTTCAGCACTACTTATTTCTCCTTTATCCATCTTCCTCAATTCAGATGCATTTCTTGGACTGCTTCCATATACAATCTGGAATGGTGATTTACCAGTGCTCCTGTTGACAGAATTATTGTATGCAAATTCTGCCTGTGGTAAAATCAAATCCCATCCTGTTGGCTTATCTCCAACCAAACATCTCAGCAAATTTCCCAAACTCCTATTCACCACCTCTGTCTGTCCATCAGTCTGTGGATGATGTGATGAACTAAACTTCAAATCTGTCTTCAACTTCTTCCACAATGTACGCCAGAAATATCCAACAAACTTAGTGTCCTGATCTGAAAAACAATCCTGCTACATGAACAGCATCATTAGTCTTCTTGCAGGGAATGAAATGTGCCATCTTCAAAAATCTGTCAACCACTACAAAAATTGAATCATGTCCCCGCTGAGTCCTCGGTAGACCAAGAACAAAGTCCATGCTGATATCCTCCCAAGGCTTCTCTGGTATAGGCAATGGCTGGTACAACCCTGTATTCTGCTTCACTCCTTTCGCCATTTGACATACTCTGCAACTCTGTACAAACTTCTTCACATCTTGCTGCAACTGTGGCCAATAATAATTCTCACTAACCAAACCAAGGGTTTTATCACGACCAAAATGTCCAGCCAATCCTCCGCTATGCTTCTCCTTGATGAGATTCTCCCTCATAGAACTTCGTGGAATGCACAACTGACTCCCTCTGAATAGCATATCATCCTAGATGATGAAATCCAACCATTTCGTCCTGTCTAGAGTAACAGGTTCTGTACAAGCTTTCCAAGCTTCACCAAAATCAGGATCCTCTCGATACAAATTCTTGAGTTCCTTGAACCCAACCACTTCAATCTGCATTTCTGTTAGCAATAGTTGCCTTCTGCTAAGAGCATCTGCAACCCTATTAGACTTTCCACTCCTGTGTTTCAAAACAAATGTATAACTCTGCAAAAACTCAACCCATTTCAAATGCCTCTGATTCAAATTTCCTTGACTATTCAAATATTGCAAAGCTTGATGATCAGTATACAAAACAAACTCCTTAGGAAGCAGATAATGTCTCCACTTCTTTAATGCCTGAACTATAGCATAAAATTCCTGATCATAAACAGAATATTTTCTCTTGGCATCATTTAGTTTCTCACTGAAATAAGCAACAGGTTTACCTTCTTGGCTCATAACAGCTCCTATTGCAGTACCACTAGCATCACAATCTACTTGAAACACCTTATTAAAATTTGGAAGTGCTAAAATAGGTTGTTCTGTAACTTTTTGTTTCAATAATTGAAAACTCTTTTCTGCCCCATTAGTCCACTTAAACTCTTTTCTATCCCCTCTCATTGTTTCAGTCAAGGGCCCACAAATACTGCTAAAATTTTAGATAAACTTTCTGTAAAAGCTAGCCAAACCATGAAAAGATCTTACCTCAGCAGCACTCCTTGGAGTAGGCCATTCAAGGATAGCCTGTACCTTCTCTGGGTCCATTTTTAGACCTTCTGCTGAAACTACAAATCCCAAATACACTAACTCTTTCTTCACAAAACTGCACTTCTTCAAATTAATCAATAATTTCTCTTCTCTCAGCTTCTCAAATACCATACGAATATGTATCATATGCTCCTCCAATGTCTTACTAAAGATCAAAATATCATCTAGGTAAACAATGACAAACTTACCCAGAAATTCTTTCAGAACCTCGTTCATGAGCCGCATGAAAGTGCTCGGTGCATTGGTTAGCCCAAAAGGCATGACTAACCACTCATACAGTCCTTCCTTTGTCTTGAAGGCAGTCTTCCATTCATCTCCTTCTCTGATCCGAATCTGATGATATCCACTTTTTAGATCTATCTTTGAAAAATACACAGCTCCACTCAAATAATCCATAATATCATCCATTCGTGGCAATGGAAACCTGTACTTGATTGTGATCTTGTTTATTGCCCTAGAATCTATACACATCCTCCATTCTCCATTCTTCTTTGGTGCTAATACTGCTGGTACAGCACAGGGACTTAGACTCTCATGGATCAATCCTTTCTGTAACAGTTCATGTACTTGTCTGTTCAACTCCTCACTTTCTGCAGGTGTCATTCTATGTGCTGCCTTATTCGGCAAACTCGCTCCTGGGATCAAGTCCATCTGATGACTGATCTTCCTGACTGGTGGTAATCCATCAGGCACGTTATCGGATACAATATCCTGAAACTCATTCAACAAATCTGCAACTTCTACATGAACATCTTCTACTTCCTCTTTACTAGCTTTTGGAATTAAAGCAAAACATACATGCTCATGCCTCATACCATCTAGGAAATTTCTTCCATCAACAAAAGTTATCCTTGCATTACCACATACCTTTTCTTCAGTCTCCTTCAATGGTTTTAGCTTATGTCACACTCCATCCTTTGTCAGGGAATAGGTATTCGCACGACCATCATGTACAGCACATCTATCAAACTGCCATGGTCTACCCAACAACATATGACATGCATCCATAGATATAATATCACACAATACCTCATCTTGGTATCCGCCAATCTTGAACTTCACTAGGCATTGTTCATTGACCATGACCTTGTGGTCATCCTGTACCCAGGCAATCCGATATGGATGTGGGTGTTTCTGTCTCTTGAGCTTCAACTTTGTCACCATCTCTTCTGACACCAAATTGTCAGTGCTTCCACTATCAATAATCACATC
Source organism: Chamaecyparis obtusa (assembly GCA_027943335.1). Classification (NCBI taxonomy): domain Eukaryota; kingdom Viridiplantae; phylum Streptophyta; class Pinopsida; order Cupressales; family Cupressaceae; genus Chamaecyparis; species Chamaecyparis obtusa. Next base: position 949,938 of record BSBK01000497.1, on the reverse strand, counting down.
ACAACATTTACCTTCGCACTTGCACCTGGTGCGGAACAGGCTCCTCCTTTGTTCAGGTTCATTCTCACCATTCAGCAAGACTCTTCTGTTAATTAGCGTTTCTCCTCTTTCAGCATCTTCAGACTTTGATGATCTAGCATCTTCATCTACATATACAACTCTGGCCTGGCCTTCATTTCTCCTGTTTGTTCTGCCTTGGCGCTGAGGACATTCAAATGCCCTATGACCTTCTTCTCCACAGTGAAAACATGTTCCATGGAAGCCACCTCTTCCAGATCCTTGTCCTCTTCCTCTTCCTCTCTGATCTCTATTATTCTGATCCTGAAAATGATTGGAATTATTTCCTTGCTGATTCTGACTGCTACTGGCATCATCCTTCTTTTTCAGATCTTCATTTTGGCCACCATATGACCGTCCACCAGATCATCCACCACGACCTCTTCCATTTTGTCTGCTCTCAAACTTCTTGTTCAGCTTTTCCTCTACTTTTAGGGCAAACTGGTATGCCTCCTCAATACTATTCATTCGAACCAGATTCAACTCCTCCTGAATGCTTGGCCTTAACCCATTAAGGTATCGGGCAACTTTCTCCTTATCAGCTTCTGCATGGCCTGTTCTGATGAGGAGTTAATAGAACTCCTCTGTATACTCATGAACAGATCTTCCTGCTTGCTTCAAACTTTACATTTTCTTTAGTAGGTCAAGCTCATAATCAACAGGAATGAACTGTCACTTCAATTTATCCACCATCCGATCCCATCTCGTGATTTTATCTTTCCCTCTTCTATTTCGCTCCAATTGAATTTCTTGCCACCAGATCTTCGCATGACCTTTCAGTCTGGCCTTCACAAATTTGACCCTATCAAGATCCTCAACATCTTCATACTCAAAATATTCCTCACATTCATTGATCCAGTCGATCAATTCTTCTGGGTTAAGATTTCCAGAAAATGTAGGAACCTCAATCTTAGGTCTTTTCCCATTCTTAGAAATGGCCCGAAAAAGTCTTTCTTCTTCCTGGTTCACAATTTCAGCTTCTCCTTCTTGATATTCTTCTTCGGCTTCATCCTCACTTTCATTTCTGACATTAAGATTCATTCCTCTATGAATCTCTTCTTGCAATGCTCGCACTTGTCTCTGTAGCTCTCTAACCTCAGGTGTTACAACACCAGCTCTTCCGCCACGTTCCCTTTGTGGAGGCATTTTCACGATGTGCGCTGAAACCCTAGCCACGGTCCTGGTGCAAACTGCCTCACTGTCGGTGATCTGTTTACACACTCAAGAACTCCTGCTCTGATACCACTTGATGAAGGGTGCTCCCCTTAATACCACAAACACATAACAGAAACAGAGAAACCACAACAATATGCAAGAACAGAAAATTGGCTTCTTATTATCTCCACAAATGTGGAATTACAAACTTTTAGAATTACAATATGCAAAGCCACATGGGCATTCCCTTACAATATTCTGTAGGACAAAGCCTCGAATTATTGTCCAGATCTACTACCCAGAACTATTCTGAACTGCCTAAGACAATAATACAGCCTTCCTTATATAGGCAATTTTCCACCACCTGGGAAGGTTCCAGAATTTTTAGCCAATAAGGCCAACCAAACTTAGAATTATTTTATTTTACATTTTATTACATCATAGTCGGCTCAAGATAACCTTTGAAACCCGAACAAAAATTTTGAAGAAAATTATTTTTCGCCATTTCAGGTGGCCCAACTTCCGAAGACCATAAGTCATCACCCGTTGACCCGCTCGGCTATTATAACCCCATTTCGGAAATGCCACGAAGCGCTCTACAGGCTTGACCAGCGCAAGCACCCATCACCCAAATTTTTGACCTCATCCGGGGCTTCTAAAGCCTTCAAAACTGAGTTCAAAGTTTCTGTACCCTGCTGCCAATACCGAAAATCTTCAATATCTTCCAACATACACTTGATCTGGAAATGAAACTTTACTGGCAGACTTATATGACCAAAATGAACCTCCAAGAAAGAAATTAGATCATTCTGAGCACAGATGAAAATTACCAAAAATAGTAACTTTCCATAAATAGCAGCTCTGCACAGGATAGCCCTTATTGAATTCAAAAACAAAAATATTTTTTTGGCTGATGCAAGATTGCTCTTACACCTAGGATGCTCCTGCATCACATCCATAGGAATAACATCACACCATATCTCATCCTTATAGATTTTTCCTATAGTAAATCTAACGAAACATCTTTTATCAATAGTAACCTCATTTCCTTTCTTAAACCATGCAATATGGTAAGGATGAGGATGTTTCTCACATTGCAAATTTAATTTCTCTACCATTTCCTTAGCTACCATATTCTCACAACTACCTCCTCAATAATAACTTGGCATACCTTTCCGCTTGAAGTGCATCTAGTTCTGAAGATGTTGGTTCGAAGCCATGAATCAGAAAAGTTCTTTACAGGGACTTCTTCCTTCTCTGGAATGATCATTGATCTCCTGATCATGAGATTTTCTCCCACATCGAGTAGGACTTCTTATTCTATTCTAGCTTCTATGAATTCTGGCTGAACCAAGTTCAGTCTAGGTTGTCCTCCTTGATTTCTTTCTGACATGTTATAATTTAAGCATTCAAAGGCTCTATGTCCTTCTTCTCCACACCTAAAACAAGTGAAAGGCCTCCTCTAGGTTTTCCAGCCTCTTTTGCCTCCGTAGCCTCATCCTCTCTGAAATCCCCTTCCTCTTTCTTTATTTAGAGGATCTTGCCTAGTGTTTACATTTTTTTCAAACCCTTGAAAAGAGTCTCCCTGACCATTATTAGAACCTCCTCAAAATGGAGTTGAGGTACCCCTTCGACCACCTCTATTCCTATGGATATATTGCCTATTCTTCTTTTCTTCAACCTTTAGGGCTACTTGGTAGGCTTCCTCCATACTGTTGACACGATGCATGCTCAATTCATCCTGGATGGAGAAGTTTAGGCCATTGATATATCTAGCACCCATCTGCTCATTATTTTCTTGATGCTCTATGCACATGGATAGCTTGTAGAATTAATTTGTATAGTATTGCATTGAAGACAAGTTGTTAGGAATGAATACTAAATGTTTGGTAGCCATTCTGTAGTAGTTGTTGTTGCATTCATGACTATGATTGTCATTGATGTCAACATAGTGATTTACCGAAGACTTACAGAGAAGCAGACAGAGTTTGGATTAGTGCACATGGTTTATTGTAGTAGGTTATACTCTTTGATATGTTATATGTCTATGGTTAAGAGTGCAGACAGTAATTCATTTATTCATGAAAGTTATGATCATTTTGGTGGAAGTAATATTCAAGCAGTGTTCCTGAGTAGCGGTTTGTGAAAATCGGATGATATCTCCTAATTGGGATGGAATCTAGTTTTTTGTAGTTAAAGGGAAGTTTAAGACACATTGATAGTGATGTGGACGAAAAGACAAACTTTGAGGTCACCGAGTGAAGATTTATTATATTTGGAAGCCGATAGTTTTATGTAATTTTGGTGTAGCGTGTGGAAACTTTTATTTTGTAATTGTATGCCGACTCATTTGTAATTATTTGAGTGTGGTATAAAGGAAGGAGTGTATTTCCTTGTTGAAATGTAGTAGTATGTATTTTTGATGTGGAAGTAGAAATTGTGTGTGATGTTGTATGCATGAAGTGAAGAAAAGAGCTAAGTATGAAAGTGAATTTGTGAAGGAAGACATGCGAAGTATAGAGATCAAAAATTGAGATCTGATGTAATAGTGAGTGCAGTTTGGCATAGTTAGAGAAGAGGTAAAATATTATTCTATTGATTAATACAAATATTATTTGGGTAGTGTGTTCAGTGATCTTACCCTGAAGCTGTTTGGGTAGTGGGTCCTTCTGTCTTCCATAACTCTTAACCGGGTTAAAATCTTTTAACAGGGATTCAAAATCTCCTAATAGGGATTCATATGTACTGAATGTATTTCATAAGACTCCTAATAGAGTCCATTCTTTCCTAAGGAATATTCATATTAGTGCATCTTTTGTGGGCATCATTCCCACTAGGGTTTACTCTTTGATCAAGAGGTTCCCTAGTCAACATATCTTGTGTCATTGTCTTATTGTGTATGAATATCTTTCTATGGTTGACAATTATATCGCTTATATGGTTTAATGCTATTGAAGATGATAAAAGTTATAATTATCTGATAACTAATTCAGCCCTCCCCCCCCTCACAGTTATCTTGGTGGACTTTACTTTCTAACAATTGGTATCAGAGTGGCAGGTCCTTGAAAAAGAAGTTTAACAGCTTAAGGAGATCCATGGCAAATTTTAGAAAAGAAAGCCCTAAGTTTGATGGAGTAAATTTTGACAGTGGGAAAGAAAAGATGAAGACACACCTATTATGTTTAGGACTAGGTTATTAGTTGATTACAAAGAATAATAAGACTATAATTGAAGAGGACAATCTTGAAACATGTACTACAAAAGAGAGAGATCTATTCATGTGTAACATACTTGCAAGAGAAGCACTTTTGACAACACTTCCGGAGAATGAGTACAGTCAGGTGAAATATTTGAAAAAATCTCATGAAATTTGGAATGCTTTACACTCTAATTTTGAAGGTGATGAACATGAAAAAAGAGTTAGATTACATAATTGGATATGTGCATTTGAAGATATAATAATGTTGGAAGATGAATCTATTAGAATTTATATTGGTAGAATGTTAGAAATCATTACAGGTATAAAATCTTATGGAGGAACAAAGATAGAGAATGAAGTGATATGGAAAATTTTGAGAACATTGACTCCTGTATTTAAGCAGACAACACAGATGATTGAACAAGTGATACCTTGTACAACAAACTTTACAAGAGAAACTCTTCTTGGAAGATTGGAAGCAACATAAATGAACTTGAGATTATTAGGAGACTTACCTAGAATAGAGATAGCATTTGGTGCTCTTAGTGTTTGCCCTACTTTGTCAAGAAGCATCAGTGTGAGCGGAGATTATGCTGGCAGAAAGAGATCTAGAAATGAAGAAGACAAGAAGATTGAAGAAGGTATTGCCTTGTGTTGTGAAAAGAGAACTAGACGGTAAGAAAATATTTAAATGTTGGACTTGTCAAGAATATGGTCATTTTGCATCTAAATGTCCTAAGAGAGTTAAAAAGTACATAAGCAATTTCAAACCTAGAAGATCTAAGGAATGTTATTATGCTAATGATGAAGATCTTGAAGCTAGTATAGAAAGAACTTTAAGTGAATGTGATACTGAAAATAATGATGACGTAGGATTTGTAGCAATTAAAGAAGAGAATCCTAAAATTGATGTTAAGGAAGAAAAAGCCTTAGTTTCTCAAGTTGAAAAGAAAGCTGATTAGATTATAGATAGTGATTGTTCACATCATATGACTGGAGACATGAAAAAGTTCATAAAGTTGAATGAATATGATGGAGGAGTTGTTAGAGTTGGAAACAATGCACCTTGTTTGATTAAAGGTATAGGATCTATTACTCTTGATGGAAAGATTAATACTGATGATGTTTATTTTGTGGATGGATTGAAACATAATATTTTGAGTGTTGGATAGTTGATAAGGGATATCAAGTTTGGTTTACTGAGAAAACTTGTGTGATAAATGATAAAGATGGAAATCTGACTGGAACTGGATCTAGAACTAGAGGTAATGTATTTTAGTTGAATCCTACTAAGATGACATGTTTGATTACTAAGATTGATGACAGTTGGTTATGGCATAGAAGGTTTTGTCATATAAACTTTGATAACATTGTTAAAGTAAGTACTACACTTGTAGTAAGAGATTTACCTAAGATTATGAAGCCTACTAACATGATTTGCAAAGAATGTGTAATGGCTAAACAGAAGAGAAGTTCTTTTCCCAGTAAGAAGTTTACATCTACAAAGAAGACAGAGATTGTTCATACATATTTGAACGGTCCTACTAGGACTAGAGGATTCTATGGAGAAAGGTATTTTATGATTCTTGTTGATGATTTTACAAGAATGATGTGGATTGCATTTCTTAAAGAAAAATCTGAAGCATTTGATAAGTTTAAGATTGTTAAGAATAAAGTTGAGAATGAATCTGGAATGAAGATTAAATGTTTGAGATCTGATAGAGGTGGAGAATTTACTTCTAGAGAGTTTAACACTTTTTGTGATGAAAATGGCATTAAAAGACAGTATTCAGCCCCTAGAACACCTGAACAAAATGGCATTGCAGAAAGAAGGAACAGATTAGTGACTGAAGCAGCAAGAGCTATGTTATTTGAAAATGATTTGGTGAAGATATTCTGGAGAGAAGTAGTGAACACAGTAGTGTATACAATGAACAAAGTACAAATCAGAGTAGACACAGACAATACACCTTATGAATTATGGTTTGGACATGCACCCTTAATTATTTTAGAATGTTTGGAAGAAAATATTATATAAAGAGAGATGATGATATTGGAAAGTTTGATCCTAGAAGTGATTAACGTATATTTCTTGGATATTCTTTGAAAAGAAAAGCATATAGATGTTTCAATAAAATAACTAAGACTATTGTTGAAAGCACAAATGTTAAAGTTGATGAAAAGTTCAAAATTAAGGAAAGAATGCTTGATTATGAATTTGATGAAGAAGCTCATCCTAAAGCTAACACTGGATCTACTAAATTGTTTTATGAAACTGATAGTGATTTTTTGAATGAAAGCCATAGTGAAGTTATTGAAGAACCTACATCTGAAGAGAGATCTAAGATAGTGACACCTAGCAAGAGTTTGTTAATGAATCATCCTTTTGAATAGATTATTGGGAGCATCAAAAGAGGAGGTCTAACTTGAAATAAGGCACAAGAACAGTTATGTTTAATTTGTCAAATTGAACCTAAGACTACTAATGAAGCGTGTGAAGATGAAAGTTGGACTAATGCTATGAAAGAAGAACTAGATTAGATTGAAAAGAACAAGACATGGTAATTGGTCCCTAGACCTAAAGACAAGAATGTTATTGGAACTAAATGGGTATTCAGAAACAAGATGAATGAACAAGGAGAAGTAGTAAGAAACAAACCAAGATTGGTATGTAAGGGTTACTCACAACAAGAAGGAATTGACTATGAAGAAACCTTTGCACCTTTTGCAAGAATTGAAGCAGTAAGAATATTTTTGGCATATGCAGCTTACAAGAAATTCAAAGTGTATCAGATGGATGTGAAGTCAACATTTCTGAATGGAGAATTGGAAGAAGTCTACATTGAGTAGCCTAAAGGTTTTCCTTTAACTCAAGAAGGAGATATGGTATGTAAATTGAAGAAAGCTTTATATGGACTTAAACAAGCATCTATAACTTGGTATGCAAGACTAGATAAGTATTTGTTAATGTTGGGATTTACAAAAGGAACAGTTGATAGAAATCTGTACACAAAAGAAATTGAAAATGGTTTGTTAGTTATAGTTATTTTTGTTGATGACATTATCTTTGGAGGAGAAGATGAAGCTAGTGACAAATTTGCTGATGAAATGAAGATTGAATTTGAAATGAGTATGATTGGTGAGATGAAATACTTTTTGGGATTATAGATAACACAAAACAATGATACTATCTTTGTAAGTCAGAAAAAGTACTTGAATGACTTGTTGAAAAGATTTGGAATGGAGAATTGTAAACCAGTTGGAACACCTATGGTGACTAGACATAAGTTATCTAGCACAGATGAGACTCCTGTAGTAGAACAAAAGAAATACAGATCTATTATTGGAGGATTGTAGTATTTGACTCATACAAGAACTGATATCGCACATTTAGTTGGAATTGTAGCAAGATTTCAAGCTGAACCTAGAGAATCACATTATGTAGCAGTAAAGAGGATACTGAGATATTTAAGAGGCACAATGGACTATGGACTATGGTATGAAAAATCTGATAATTTTACCCTCTGTGCATATACAGATGTTGATTGGGGAGGTAGTGTTGATGATAAGAAAAACACCAGTGGTGGAGCATTTTTCCTTGGAGGAAGATTAGTTTCTTGGCTAAGCAAGAAGCATAATTGTATCTCATAAAGCACAAAAGAAGCAGAATATGTAGCAGTAGCAAACAATTGTAACCAGATAATTTGGATGAAGCAAATGCTAAAGGATATTGTAATAAATTTTTTTGAGCCTGTTGTCATACATTGTGACAACACCAGTACAGTTAGTATGTCTAAGAATCTTGTATTACATTCTAAGACAAAGCATATAGAGATTAAGTATCATGTTGTAAGAGAGAAAGCTACTAAGAAAGAAGTGAGACTTGAGTACATAAGTAGAAAGGAGCAGATAGCAGATATATTCACAAAGCCTTTGCCTAAGGATACATTTGAGTATTTGAGAGGTATGCTTGGGGTTATGCCCCAGCCTACTTTTGAGGAGTGATGCAGTTGGTTGCATCTATCTAGTGGTATATGAGCCTTATCTTTCTTCTAGACTGAATGTTGGTACTTCCTCTATGGGGGAGTATGTGTATCTGAGCTGAGTCATGAGGACTATAGTAAATATATTTTCTGAAAAGTGTCTTTTGACATTGAGTTGTTGTTGAAATAGTGATGAAATTTCTATCATTGATGTCAATGGGGGAGAAGTGTACATGAAAAACAATCCAAGACATCTATTGGAGAGAACTGAATAGGATAACAAAGCAAGATTTGATTGATGAAGAGGATTTGAAGAAGCAGTGTTACAGTATTGGATTTTTGGAGCATTGGATGTTTTTCATCTATGTTGTCATCAATGCCAATGGGGAATATTGTTAGGAATGAATGCTAAATGTTTGGCAGCCATTCTGTAGCAGTTTTTTTTGCATTCATGACTATGATTGTCATTGATGTCAACACAGTGATTTACCGAAGACTTGCAGAGAAGCAAACAGAGTTTGGATTAGCACACGTGGTTTATTGTAGTTGGACCTATGCGATTTTGAGGTTATACTCTTTGATCTGTTATATGTCTATGGTTAAGAGTGCATAAATTAATTCATTTATTCATGAAATTTATGATCATTTTGGTGGAAGCAGTATTCATGCAGTGTTCCTGAGTAGCGGTTTGTGGAAATCAGATGATATCTCCTAATCGGGATAGAATCTAGTTTTCCGTAGTTAAAGGAAAGTTTAAGACACATTTATAGTGATGTGGATGATAGCGCAAACTTTGAGGTCACACAAGTGAATATTTATTATATTTGGAAGCTGACAGTTTTGTGTAATTTTGGTGTAGCATGTGGAAACTTTTATTTTGTAATTTTATGCCGACTCATTTGTAATTATTTGAGTGTGGTATAAAGGAAGGAATGTATTTCCTTGTTGAAATGTAGTAGTATGTATTTGTGATGTGGAAGTAGCAATTGTGTGTGATGTTGTATGCATGAAGTGAAGAAAAGAGCTAAGTATGAAAGTGAATTTGTGAAGGAAGACATGCAAAGTACAGAGATCTGAAATTGAGATCTGATGTAATAGTGAGTACAGTTTGGCACAGTCAGAGAAGAGGTAACATATTATTCTATTGAGTAATGCAAATATTATTTGGACAATGTGTTTAGTGATCTTACGCTAAAGTTGTTTGGGCAGTGGGTTCTTCTGTCTTCCATAACTCTTAACCAGGTTAGAATCTTTTAATAGGGATTCAAAATCTCCTAACAGGGATTCATATGTACTGAATGTATTTCATAAGACTCCTAATAGAGTCCATCCTTTCACTAGGAATATTCATATTAGTGCATCTTTTGTGGGCATCAGTCCCACCAGGGTTTACTCTTTGATCAAGAGGTTCCCTAGTCAACATATCTTGTGTCATTGTGTTATTGTGTATGAATATATTTCCATGGTTGGTAATTATATTGCTTATATGGTTTAATTATGTTGAAGATGATAAAAGTTATAATTATCTGATAACTGATTCATCCCCCCCCCCCCCTTTCAGTTATCTTGGTGGACTTTACTTTCTAACACAAGTTCTGCTTCAAATTCCGGAACCTACGAAAGAGGGTTTGTGAATAATCCATGGGTAAGAATTTTTCTTTGAGCTTTTTCTCCATCTTGCTCTATGTTTTAATCTTTTCTTTTCCCTTTCTAGTTCATTCCTTTTGGAGGTGATCCCACCATATCATTGCATGTCCTTTTAATTTTGTGCACGCAAACTTCATCTTCTTTTCTTCTATCATAGGCTTCCATTCAAAAAATTTCCCTATCTCGTTCAACCAGTCTATTAATTCTTCTGGCTTAAGACCACCAGCATAGTTTGAAACTTCAACCTTGATTGCTTCACTTGTTCCTTCCAAAGCCCTGAGAACTCTATCTTCATAGCTCATTTCTTCCAACCTCTCTTCTATATTTTCTTCATTTTGGTTAGCACCTCTTTGGTTTCCCTCTTCATCAGATTGATCTCCTCCTTGTATTCCTTGATTATCTATTCGCTCACTGAGTCATTCAATCTACCTATTCATGTCCATCATCAATCTTTGCATTGGCATGACACCTCCTCTTCCTCTTCCTCTTCCTCTCCCAGCCATCTTCCTACTCTGATACCAAATGATGTAGCACAAACTCTCTGTTAACAATAAATCCAATCACAAGACAAATAACACAGATTTGAAACCTTCAATATTTCTTCATTCATCACTGACTACCTCTATAATTCACTGCAAACTCTCAAGTAACCAAAAAACCTAGAAAATCAAGAAATCCAAAAATTACCCTTTTTGGCAGTTTTTTCCATACTTGTTTTTTGCCATTTTTTGTAATTTTCAAAACAACACTGAAAAAGTTGAGTGTTTGCCTAAACATGCCCTCGACTAAGTTAGAATGAATTGCCAACTAATATTTGAGATTTGAAACATAAATTCGGATTTATTACACAAACATAACTTTCTAAAAACTAGAGAAAAAACACTAAAAGCTGATTTCGGAGCTCTAAATGAAACTTTCAGCTCCTAAAAATGTGCTAAGACGGATCCTAATCAATTTGAGATCATTGGAAAAACAAATGCCACCTCCTGAGGCACGCACCTGAAACATTTCAGCAAAAACCCAGACCTGAGTAAAAAGTTATGACCTTCGAAAGTTTTCGTATGAGTTTATTACCTACAAAAGGTTCTGCATCATAATTACTTAAATTATCACAAGACTAATGCATGTAAGTTTATATTTAAAAAAACTAGTGCATAAGTTTAAATCAACTAGTGCATGTGTGTTTAAATATAAACAACTAAAAATAAAAGTGTTGACATCTTAAGAAGTGAGTAAAGTTAATTAATATAATTAATACTTTACTCTAACAATATTCCTATAATTTTTGCTTAGTCCTTAATTATTGGCTATTTTTATTTAATGATTATTGACTTTACATAGTCACCTTTTTGGATTTTAGATTTAATAATATAATTTTAATTTTCCTTGGGATTTCAAAAAGATTTCCTTTTATTATTTTATTGGGATTTTAAATATTTGGTTTTTGGATGACTGATTTTATTTTATTTTCAAATTTAATAATGTTAAAATATTAATTAAGTCCCTTTAATATTTTAATATTATTTCTTGAGATTTGTCATTTTCAGATTTAAAATTTAAAATTTAATTCTTATTAATTTTTATTAATGTTTTAATATCAATTTCGTAATAAATTTATTAATTATTATTTAAATTGATTTTGTTAATTTTAATAATAAATGAATTATTCTAGGGGAGATTAATTTAAATGTCCAAGGTGGAACTTAGGTAATTATTTCTCCCTTAGCATTAATGTCAAATTTAATATTAATATTTTTATATGGTTTTCAAATTCTTTTTAATGATTAAATTAAATTAATTAATAAACTTTGGAACCTTATAACTTAAGTAAAAATATAATGTTTTAATTAAAAGTATTTGAACATTAATATTTTAGTGGTTAATAATTTCTTAACCCTAGTTTTTGCTTAGGGGAAATATCTTAATTTATTTTATCATTTCATTTATTTGAGGATATTTTGCATTTCGATCCTAGTTGGTAGCTTGGTTCATGTTAGGAACCATTAGGGTTACGATTACGATTGAATTAATCTTTATTTTGAATTATCCCTTTTTGGGTGTGTTGACCCAACCTTTGACTTTTCAATATTTTCTAAGTTTAAAATTTCACTTTAGTTTATCTCTTTTGTTATTTTTCATTTTGAACCCAGTTAGGGTTTTGAGTTGACTGACACAATTAACAATTAAGGGATGTTGGCAAGCCAACGCATGCCATGATACCTCTTGTGAGTTAACTTGTGTTGGTTGTTATGTTTCATTCATGTTGAGTGTTCCTTAGTGGTTTTCCTTGTTGTCGTTTGTTCTTTAAAAAGTTTTGTTGTGTGTGTTTTGCCCTAATTTTTGGACATGACAGGATTATGGAGAGGGGGGGTGAATCAGTAATCCTTGATTCTCTGTACCTTAAAAAAATCTCTGATTAAATCAATGTCAACTTGGTCATACATAATTCACTATTTACTGACAATAGTAAATAAAATTTAATAATCAACAATAACATACACAATAATCATTCAACACATATAACACTAGTATTTAATTTGGAAACCCAACTTTGGGAAAAACCATTGTGGGAATTGTCACCCACTAAATAATTAACTCTTTTGAAGTGAGCTCGGTTAAAAGGCATTCTGGTTAAAGATTATAATACACTCTATTAAATGTGATCTAGTCAAGAGATTTACCTCAGATCTATTAGGATCTTCACCTTGTTAGGAGTGGTTTGGTTAAAGGGCTTCAAACACTCTTTAGAATGTTACCTTTTGTAAAGATTTTACACTAAGACTATTAAGTCCGCTAAGTTAAGATATTTTTTTTTACAAATGTTAATAAGAAATAATGAATATATTGACCAGTACATTCACAACTATCTTTTGAATAATCAGATCCTTTGTGCACTCACTATCTTCACTTCAATCCTTCACTTTCCACTGGCTTCAACACTTCATCAAATTTTGTCTTTGAGACTTAGAATTCACACTTTTCTTCTTCACTACATTAATTGGTGACTTATCAACCCTTTAATTTTCTAGCCATTTGATCATTTAAATTTATCCTTTATATATACATTATTTTTCCGCTTAATCTCCTCTATTATGTTTTCCTTTGATTAATCTCAACTGTCCAATTCATTTCACAAACTTATTCATTGAATATGGATCTCGGTAAGACGTTTTATCATCACCTCAAAACTTGAACTTTCTTGAAACTTTTTCCTTCTCTTTTTTCCACTTAGATCTATACCATAGATCATCGCCTTTAATTTTTCTAATCATAGATCTATCCAACTAAATATTCCTCGTCATCATAATCTTCCTGCTCATCATAGCTCAACATTAAATGTCATTCTGATCCTTGTATTTAATTTATGTTCCTTTCTTGGTGGTTCACTCTAAATTTCAATTAACTTCACTTGGTGTCTAAAACCTTCTTCTCGGTGTCTTGAGTTCATTTTCCTTTACTAAAACTTTCTTTCCTTTTATCAAATGACCTTTCCTACTCAATAGCCAAATTATTGTTCTTACCAACTTGACTAATTTTATTTACTAACTTGATATAAACAATTTTTTGGTAGGAAAAAAATTCTACCAACATAACCTTACCATTATCTGATCTGTATCAATTTCCCAATTAAGCTCTTCAACTTCATAACATTTCACTTCTTCTTCTCCTTAACTCATTCACACTTATATCATACTTTGAATGATATGGAAACATAATATAAATTATATATCAATTGATTGACATCAATGACAAGATAAATAATTGATCTAATCATTCTACAATCTTGTATTCCTCTGATCTTTTTTAGTCTTCATCATCATCACCATCAGTTATAGTAACAATCTCCCACTTTGGCATTGCTGGAAATGCATACTATCAATTGATGATGGTAACACTTCATTGTCTTGTCTTTGTCCTTTACTCCCTCTGAGATCTATCTTTATTTGTACATATTATCACTCTATCAGTAACAATCTTCTCTTTTAATAGATCTTCATCTCCCTCTTTGACAACTTCTTTTCTAATCTTCTCACTTTTAGCAATCATCATGAATACTTGCCCTCTTTGACAACAATGCCAAAGACACATATTCCTGAAAATTTTTCTCAGACAATAAATTATACCTCAAATATATATTGATTCCCCATTGTAGACATAAATATCTTTCACAACTTCAAGCTTCACCCAAAGAGTGAACACTAGCATCAACTCATAAAATAGTTATTCTAATGAAATCTTGAATTGATGCAACATGTATCTTGCCTTAGTGAATATTGGATAGGGTAAGAACCCCTAACTTACCTCAGAGATACTCAAAAGAATCCTTCAATAGTGGTTTGGTAAATATATCAAATCTATCTATTCCTTTGAATTCACATACTCCAATATCACATGCTTGTCTAGTACTTTCTCTCCCAAGTAATGATACTTGATATAAATGTTCTTTGTCTTTGAATGCATCATTGGATTCTTTGATATGTATATAGAATTAGTATTATCACAAAAAATAGTAATTAGATCAGTAATCTCTTCTTTCATAACTTCAAGTAATTATTTGATCCATACTATGTTTGACTAATTCATAGCTACAACAACATACTCATCTTTGATAGTAGATTGTGAAATACAACTTTGTTTCTTTCTTAACCATGTCACTAATATTTCTCCTAAAAAGAAAGCTCTGCCACATGTTTTTTTTGTCATCAATGTTTCTATCCCAACACTAGTAGAATTTGGCAAATAAATGACTAAGTGACTAAAATTTTTAGTCACATGACCAAAACTGATCATATTTGGCAAATAAATGACTAAATAAATGACCAATTTGGTCATCGGATAAAATGACTAAATAAATGACCAATTTGGTCATCAGGTAAAATGACCAAATAAATGACTAAATAAATAGTTTGAGGGGTTTTTCCTTTTTGGTTCCACAATTTCATTCATTTAATGTGAGAGCATATTTTCATCAAACAAATTTTCAGTCATGGCTTACTATTTTGAATTGGTTTCTCATCTCATGTCTAAAAACAAATTTGACTTGCATCTAATATTAAATCTTCAAATCAAATTAGATTTTGGTTGCACGTGTGAAATATTTAACCCTTAAACCTGTTACCTATTTTTTGTTACAAAGACTAAGCTATGTATCTTCATAGCTATAATCTACACTGTTATATGCACAAAGATGTCATAAGAGATTGTATAATTGTCTAGATCACTCATAGATGACAAATACAATGTCCATACAAGGCATTTAAAAGATACCTTTGCAACCTTGGAAGTGATCAAGTTATAATCAATGACTGTGACTCATTCCCCAATGCATAATTCTAATCTATAGAGACACTCATATTCTTACAAAGATACATTAAAAGCTCTCCTTTATCAAATTATAAAATAAAGTTACAAAATAGAATAAGAATTCAAGCTTAAATGGTTAGAAAATGTTGAACTCCAATGTCACTTTGAAAATGAAAATTACTCCAGTATGTAACATGCAAAAAACAAGTCCCTCTCTACCTGAACTCCTCAGAACTCCTCAACCAAGCTCGAGTCTTGCATATAAAAATTTAATATTTAATTAAGTGACTTATAGAATTTTCACCTTAATAAATATTAATCACAATAGAAATCATGCAAATTGTCCCTTCATTAATGTCTTTAATATCACTTAGTAATCAATATCTTAATACTAAATATTTACGCAAAAAGTTTTAAATTATAATACCCAAATTTTATTTAACATTTTTTATATCTAATAAATAATAAAATTTATAAGATCAATAGGGAAATCAGTGTGATTAAGTTTGGTGGCCACTTATCACTTTTGGGATCAAATCAAATATATCATTTCAATTGTTTCCCCTACCATGAGAGTGATTTACTATGATGAAATACCCTCTTCTAAATTTGTAGATATTTATGAGACCTTCAATAACTATAGTAGAATTTGACAAATAAATGACTACATGACTAAAAAATTTAGTCACGTGACTACAATTTTTAGTCACATGACTAAAATTGATCAAATTATACTAATTTTTATAATTCACAAGTATAAATGACCAATTTGGTCATTGGGTAAAATCACAACTAAATAATTGGTTAGGAAAATAAAAATGACAAAATAAATGACCAATTTGGTCATCGGGTAAAAAACACAACTAAATAATTAGTCACACAAACAAAAATGACTGAATAAATGACTAATCCTCTATACAATTTGATATTAACATGACCAAACTAGTGACTTTTGTGCACTAACTATATATGAAACTAAGGATTTATATCATTAAATATCTAGTAATAGACAAACAAAATATTTAATCTATTTGAGAGGATGAATTGATAAACAAGCATGCTACATTTGACCCTTGGTTTTAATTAAATATGTACTAGTTTTTCCAAATTTACTTCTATAAGATAAAATTTAAATTCTTTTCTTTTACCTCCAAGTGAAACCCTCACACTTTATTAGATAACACAAGTGGCCCCATGTGATTTTTAAAGAATTTGACACTAGAGGATTTAGACATAAATCATGAAACAAAAATATTTAGAGTATCAAATAAACCCTATTTAAAAACATCTTTTAAAAAATTAAATATGAAACAATAAGCATGATCAATAAACACTACTACATTATAACAAGGCAAATTAAGACATTTTTAAAGTCAAAATTAATTTTTTTCCTTAAAAATTTAATGTATTATTTTAATTATCTAAAATAAAAATAAAAATAAAAATAATCTTAATTTAATCAAATAAAAAATTAAGACAAAAGAATACATTTTGGCAAGGGAGGGAAATAGTTTTTTCGACATGTCTTCCGGAGAAAACCCCGTGTCTGGAAGGAAAATTTTTGGTTTGAGTTTATGGGCACTTGAATTGATTTTACAATATACAGTATGTTAGCTCTCATATTTACTCTCACCAATCAAAGGCCCTTTCTCATGTGTGTATTTTGATGCTTTCCTCAGAATGAAATCAAGGATGGGCTCAACTGGAAAGGAATGATTGCTCTTGACAAGGATTTGTGTTGCTACAATTTGTTGGCTAGGTTTCCAGCTTCTAGCAGGTATATATTATTTTATGTGCCCTTGATTAAATATAAAGAAATTGTGTTCATATATATTCCCTAAATATTTGTTGTAAGCACCATTATTGATTTCTAATGTGATTTTTTGAACATTATCAAAGGTTTTTGGTCAATCATTTTTAGTGCAACCAAGCTTCCAACCAGATTTGGCTACCCCCTTAAAACTCCACATAATATTTTTGATTAGTGAGGGTACACCCTGAACATTGTGGGAGATTGTACATCATAAATAGTAAACTTTCCTCAAAGGTAAATAATCAACAACTTGATGCTGATGAAGCTTAAAAACCTACAATATTTTCTCATTTTTAATATTTCTTTCACTTCTTTTAAAAAAGTCACAATTCTTATGAATTACAAATATTCAAAATGAATTGCAGAAGGAAAGGACAATTACTAAGACCTTGAAATTTTTTCTGATAGACAAGTTGTTGGAAGAGACAAACAACGCAAGGAGAGAACTAAATGCAAAGGGGGTTGTCATGGAATCATCTTGTAATTAAGGTACACCACTACTAATTTTTTCTCAATTTGGAGATATTATTTTGACTAGGGTTACAATGCTTGATTTTTTTTGTATTTATTAGTTTAGGGCTACATGTAATGGAATTGAATCACTTAGGATTAGTGTATTTATACTAATTGGGATGGAAGTTGGTCAAAATATCCTTAGCTTGAAACGAGAGTGAAGAAATCATTATTCAATAATTATTTTTGGTGAGAGTATGGAGGGTAAATGGTGGGGGGTCTATGTGTCCCAAGGCATAATAATGTTGAATGTTGAATGCTCATTCCTTCCTTTTTCCCCCCTCAACCTTTGGGAGGTATGAGTCATGACACAAGTGGGAATTTCCTTCTCATCATTATTTGTCCTTGAACAAAGACTGCAAGTACAAGCATATTTATTTGACTAAATCTCTTCTCTTATCTACTCATATTCCATAGACTCATTCCACACTTATACTCAATCTACCTGAACTAATACAAGTGTCCCTGCCCCAACTCTTGACTATGCATCTCAATCTTGATATGGTATTGGTGGGGAAGCGATCTACCTATATCTAGAAAGTAAGTTCCAGTTTAAAATAAAAATGCAAATCTATTTCAATCACAAATAACTTGATATAACTTGATTCTTATATTGTCTCATCCATTGGTGTAATCTATGAATAAACATACACAGACTTGAATTATCAGTATCATTCATGTCAGGTTTCATGTCAGGTGTATCTTTTTGAGATCTCATATCCTGCACCTCTTTTATAGTTTCACCTCATGAGACATGCAGTGAAAGGTCCAATGTGTATCATAGAACTCAGATTATAGTGATAAATATTTTGAGACTTGAAGGATAAGAGGGGCATGCATAAACCTGATACATGAGTGTCTTAATCCAAGCATTCTTATCAATGTCAAGCCAGGCCTTTGAAAATGAGGGACCTTGTGTTAGAGAACTTTGCTACTCAACAGATAGTTCAAATATCCATGCAGCCTCATGTTGACATTGTACCAGATCATTACTTACATCTTCACCTTTAAAAAAATAATTCAATATAAGCCTCATTTCTTCCAATTCTCCATCAGAATTTTCTTGGTAACTCCCATTAACAACGATCCCATCCTCTGGGGTAGTTGATGCAATGAGAGAAAGAAATAACTTGTGTTTCAAATTACATTATGGTGGTTCAAACTTGCCACTGTCCTTTAGATTTCCCATGCAACTTAGTATATAATTTATCTTTAAAAATTCCTTGTAACGAGAAACTCTTCAGCTTAATGGATGTAAAACAACCAAACTATTTGAATTGTTGTAAAGAAAGGGTATATTCAGCCTGTTCTATGCGAGTAATTAAGACACTAGAATTGAAATGATCCCATGAAACATAAGTACATTTTACTAGTAAATTTTGCATTTAAAAATATCACAATCCATGAAACATAAAGAAATTTTACTAGTTAATTATGCATTTAGAATATCACGGTACAAGTCATGAAACATGAGCAGATTTTACTAGTTAATTATGCATTAAAATATGGAACTTTACAAGTTGTTGCTATTTGGCTCATTAAAAACCCTTGTGTGAACTAAAAATTGCAAATTTTCAGCCTCCACACTCACAAAAGTGTTGCTGGCTATCCGGCCATATATTTATATATGGCTAGGTATAGATGTGGCCAATAGCAGGCAAAGTCCCCTATCAAAATCCCTACTAAAAATGGAAGTAGAAGTGGTCTCCTCAGGGTGTCTCAAATAGTATAGAGTGATCAATGCAGAACCAAATCATACAACTGTATCAAACATCTTCTCCCTCTTTTTGTTCCATAATATTTTGGAGGTCACAAGAGGGACCTCCTTCCCATTAACATGTTCAACTTAGAAGTCACATAAGCCACTCAGTCAACTCAAGCCAACATCGAAGCCACATGGATGTCACTTTGGTGGATTTGAAGATGGGTCTCCAACATGAGAACCATACGGCCTTTCCATTTGACCACAACCCCATTGACTATATAAAACATCTTATTGCTCTATGCATGCCAGAAAGATAACTGCCAAAAGTCCAACAATGCATTTACATTACTAGTTTAGTATGTGATAGGTTTTGCATATGTATGGAAAAATTATCTTGAAGCATATTGAAACCCTCAAATATCCATCAATCCTAGCACTCCGACATGATTTCTTGTTTCCCAAGCTTCCTTGGAGTCTACCTTAAAATTAAATGAGCAAGGTACATTATTATCTAAAAACATCAATTTTTTTCTTCTGGATTTGATTGTGCACGGACTACTTTTGTCATCAACATATTGGGTCACACAACTTGATCTAGTAGTAGGATGAGAAAGAGATTAAGGAGTCAAAAAATAAGTTTTTCAACTCCTCAATGGATCACATAGTATGACCTGAAATGTTGATGTTCAAAAATAGTCCATGCGTAATTAAATCCAAAAGAATGTAATTGATGTTTACTTGAATTATGGAAATCTGTTATCACTTATGTTTAGGCATTTCATATAGAATTTTATTTTTTTTATAAAATGATATGTAATTGTATTGGTACATTGATTTGGGGCTGGTGATTCTTGTCTTAGACCAAAACCTTTTCTAAATATATACTAGCTCTAATCTAGAACACTAGATAGGTTTTCATAGCTGCCATCACATATGAAGATTTTTTATTTTCTTATAGAATTAACATAAGGGAGAGGGATAGTATCTATTATTATGTGATTATAATAATGTATCTTAACTATCCTCCATACATCCTTTAGGCACTGCTATGATTGAGTGTGTTCAATTGTTCATAGAGTTGGAAGGACTAAAATATTTGATATGTCTAAGAGTTTCTCTATTGAATCTTCTCAAATTAATGTTGATAAGTAGGAGATATTTTCCATAGAAAGTCAAATTGTGATATTTCTATTAAGAAGAGTGGCTAATGTGACTTGAATGGTCTTGTAGTATTTAAAATTAATGTCTTGAATTATTTAGTTAGTCACCTATGAATGATGTCACTGGTTTCAACACTTTGAGGTCACCATCAGATATCTAAGGTGATGGTCCCATGGAGGGACACAACTGAATATTTTTTAGCCTATGCTATGTGAGTAATTAAGACACCAATAGTGAAATGGTCCCATGAAACATGAGTACATTATAATTACCAATTTGTAGAATTGCAAGATAATTTTGTTCACCCTACCCATTAATAAGCCACACAACACAAGCTTTCCAATCCCTAGGTTGTCTATACCAGAAATAAGGCACGTTATTATAAGCTTGCCAAATTTTTAGGGCTTTATATATCCAAAACAAATAAACAGATGGGATCCATTGAAAAATGAGTGCATAAAAGCATGTTTGTGTACTAACAACCAAAATCCTAACTTTCTGGTTAGAACAAGTGCTCAAAATATGTGGGATTAAAATCCAACTAGATTGTTAGAAACACCTACATAGTAAAACACCTTTAAATTCTATTCTTGTGCATCTTTATGGCCTAAAAAACCCTTTCTAAGTGTGTGCACATGATCTCTATAAGTACTGCAAACAAAGTCATGAGATTCAAGAGCCTTTATAAATCCAGTGGAGACTGCCTCTTGCCCATTGTAAAGATGTACGAACCCAAACATCTTTCCTCTGTAATACATTTGAGCACACATGTCTTTAAATGATCTTCCCCAAATCATATCCTCATACAACACCAAGCCCTCCTCCCTCATGATTAACTGTATTAAAAGAAACAAATTTAATAAGAACTCTTTTCTGGTGATTGACATGAATTATAATCAGCAAGTATGCTGTGTAACTATTTATTTTCCAGGTATATACTTGATTCAAGGCTATTCTTAACTTAAGAAGATAATGGTTATGGTTTCTGAATCATCGTGTGAATAAAATTAATTGGAACAACATGCCTACAAAGCCTCAACAAATAAATAAATAGCCCATACAAATGAAAGGTTAATTTTCCCAGAATATGAGGAAATCCAGATCTTCACCCTGCTTTGCCTAAAAATGGCTTGTAAAGAAGTACAGATCTTCACCATGACTTGCATAAACATAACACTATTGAGCATGAAGATCTATATCAAAGAAACTGAGATTAGCTTCTAATGCTTGTCATCGAGAGGCCAAATCTTCAATATGATTTGCAAAAAGTGTCAAGGCATGAGCATATATTATTTGACACCCCATTAATGGAAAATAATTTCTCCAATCAAGGGGAAACCTTCTTGACACTCACAATGAACATGAATGGGATAAATTTACATTTGAATAGAAAAACTATCTTGATTGCCAAAGTTTTGTTGAATCCAAGTCTTAATGTTGTGGACAGGAGAAAATATGGATTGCAGTCAACAAGAGTAGCATCATTAAAGAGCACACCCTCACATTCCATGGTCATTCAATGCCCCAAAGGGAACTAAGAATACTCTTCCCATTAATTGGTTGTTGTCCTTCAAAGGTATTGCTTCTATTGTTTAGAAGTTTACTGTCTCCCACTTTCCACTCCCAACTGGACTTGCACACATCCATATTAACTGAACTCCATGTACTCATCTTAGTCCTTTAATGAAAAGAGATCATATCACAAGAGCACTCAACTAACTTACAAAAGGGAGGATCTCAACCACTAAGTCAAGTCTGCACTTGCACCCTCCTAAGGTTCATTCCATTCTGGATGCAGTTAACTTCTCTTTGTTTCACCAAAATGGAGGATTCATAACACTTCTATTATCTCATTCATTTCTTGAGTATTCTTATTTATGTGACTAGGAGTATCTTGTCTAAAGCATAATGCTGCTACCATACTAAAAGCCCCTTTCAGATCATTTCTCTATGTAATGTGAGGATACTAACAATGGCAGTGGAGACTGCCAATCTCAAAGTATGTGCTTCCTCACTTCGAAGTAAAAGCTCATATATTACTCATCCAACTTTGGTTTAGTTATGTATGTGCTTCATCCCTCCCAAGGAAAAAATCAAAAAATTATTATCCAAATTTAGTGTAATTGAAAAATCCATTCCATTTCATCATCAAGGTTTGGCAGAAAATTTGCTTCAAAAGCATGTCCTTGCATGCTCAACCACTACTTCCATTCTTGAGTATCTAATTTTTTTGATGGGAAAAATCTAGAGCTTTATATTTTTGCATTATAAGTACCATGATTCTTATTAAAAACCTTATCAAGATGATGGTCCAGTTATGAAGGAGAAATATCAACAGAACACAAAACTTCAAGCAAAATAATATTCCACAGGTCAATCAAGGACTTCTGTAGAGAATTTATTTGTGCGGAAGCTTGCTCCATAAAAAATTTCAAATCTCCAAAGGAGCCTTGAGCTTTGTTATATATTCCTTCATGAATCAACATAGCTCTAGAGCTTTCAAAACCTTTAAAATTTTCTAGAAATGAAGAAAATGTAGCTCTCTAACATTAGATGCTTCCTTCTATAATATGTATTTTGTCTTCATCTTAAGTTCAAGAATTGTAGCAGCACATCGTGCAAGAGGAGGGTCAATTGAATTTTTCTTTTCTTCCCTGATTTTCTCTTTTACAATTCCTAGATACTTTTACATTTCCTTTCCCATGTGACTTCCAACTGAAAATATTCCAGAGTGTTGATTTTACATGTTTGATGAGAAGACCCCAAATGAGGTAACTTTGACATTTATATCAATGATATTCTCTATTGAAACTTAGAGTTCTTGTTTCCCTTTATTATAGTGTATTCATATACATGCATTAATTCAATGAAAGAATTTTTTGTCATGTGCTAGATTGTCAGTGTAATTTTTAATAGGATGCCAAATATGAATTAACAATTGGTTGCAAATGATGGGTAGAGTCTGATGGTTTTGTGCCAGCCACTCTAGTAGTTGCTAAGGAGAAGCCAAAAAGCATGTGGGATGATAAATAACAAGAAGAAGAAGTAAAGGAGTCTCGGGAGGATGAAGACAATCTCTCTCTAGTAAGATTAGTTTACTCTCTATAATCAAAGGTATTCATCTTTTTTCTATAGTATTAAATTCTAGACAATATGCATCGCTCTTATTATCTGATAAATTATAATTTATTTTAGGAAAGAAGCTAGTAGAGTGTGCTTTTTCTATTCTGAGTGAGATTTCTTGATCTTCTTGATGCAAAGCATCATCCAATACCAACCTTTACCTTGATACAAGGTAACTTTCCATCCTTGTTTTGTAACAAAACCCACTACAAAACTCTTCAAGAGGAACTATCCCTTGCAATTAGGCTTCTTAAAGGAACTTAAACATTCCAAGATATCCTATCAACTTGACAATGAAAAAACATCCCCATATATTGGTAGTCCATCAAATAAAAATAGAATATTTAAGCCTAATGGTTGTCCACTTTCTTTTGTCACCTAACATGTTTTACCAACTCAACCATCCCACAAGACAATCACCAAGTACTCTTAGTCCCAAGAATTTCAAAATAATATATCACCACAAACTATCCCTATATTTTCCTTCAAATTGGAAGAACATTTCTTTCAAGTCATTTTATGCCCCCTTAGATGTTGTCCATATGGCAGAGAACTTCCAGTCCACAGTTAGTAGCAATAACCATAACTCTGATCACAACCAAATAAGAATAATGTCATATCATTCAACCACATTCCATTGACAAATAAACTCATATGAAGGGTACCTTTATATCATGATCACAACACTGGACAATAAACATCTTTCACTGACAAATAATCCTTGCAATCTCGACGGTCACTGTATAATCAATTTGAACATGGAAATAAGTTATCAATCCTCAACCTGGGAATGTGAAATACTTTCCCTATAATTAGAAAGGCATTATATCAATAAATATCCATCACAAAATTTATTTGAACATTGAATCAAGGACCATTCACATTAACAAAATTATTCATTGTTGTGACTGTCATTACCATAACAGTTTTGACTATATACACAAAATCATTGCCTAACTTATACAAATTCCTTTATCATACATGTTATGGGGAACAATGGATGTCTCTTAATCTTGTTCAAACCTATTATGCCATCTTGGACCCTTTCAAACACCAATATCGATCAGAACAATGTAGTATACTGTGAAAACCATAGAAAGTTCACTGTGTAAGCCTGCTAGGGTATCAAATACCTCTTTGAAGACAAAACCAATTAACATTAGAAAAAAATCAATTGAAAGATCTTTGATAATGCTATTTTATTCTAGAGTTTCAAGATTTTTGAATGGTTCAATTAGAAGATATTGACAAATCTTTCTTCAAACCCCTATCTAGGAGGGTCTTACACAATTTTTAGTAAATTCATTCTTTCTCCTTTTATAGTTCACGACTGCTACTAAAATTAAGTTTTTAATAAAGATAATTGATCACTCTATAGGCCCAAACATATTTTAGGCCTCATTCAATCTGGTTACCAATAAATAACATGCATTGAAATAGAAAACAACGTAACTGTCACAGTGATTTTATAGTTACTATTTACTATAAGAAATTATGAGTTAGAGCTTCAATTAGTTGCTATGAAAAGCTTTTCTAAGTTGTGTAAATAGGCTTTGGCTCTTCCAGTAGGGAGTACAATAGTTTTTTCTTCTTTAAGTTCTGTATTTTTGAGAAAATGTTTTGGTAAGAATGTTCTTTTTCCGCTTAATGAATTGAATTTAGATTTTTTAAAAAACTAAAAAGTAACTCTTTAAAACAAGTTTGAAATGTCCTTGAATTCAAAAGGAGACAATAATTATATTTGGCTTGAACATAATTGGATGCAACTTGCTACTCATTAAAAATAACTTTGGAGTAAGGACAAAGAGAATATATAGTAAATATTGAATTAGAAAGAAGGAAGAAAAAAGTTATGAGCAACAGACTAGATAAAGGCATGTAAATGTCCACATTAAAAAATGAGTATTTGTGAGAATCCCATTTATTGTTTACTCTAAAATAAATTATCAAACTGCCAGCCAAACACATGAATCTAATTTGGATGTTTGAGCAATTGCAAGAACATGCTTTGCGAAGTCATGATACGATATAGTGACTGACTATCAACAAGCTAAACATCATTATTAAACTCAAAAAGACTCAATGTTGTCCACTGGAATCCCATCTAAATTTTTTTAAAGTGATAAGGTGAAGCAAAAATCCATTTTCATGAGGGCCCTCTTTGACTTCTCTAGAGAACCTGCTACATAGTGCTGAGGTTAGTGTAGTATCTAATCAAATCACATTCAAGAGTTACAAACTTAAATTTCTTCTGAAACATGGAGAGAATTAAAGCATGCCCAATATCTTCTCTGCATATTCAAGGTTCAACCTCTATTTGAGATATACAAATAATGCAAATAACTTTTGTGTTGGTGAGAGACACATTGGTGAACAAGAGATATTATGCACTTAGGAGCAAAAATATGTGGCTTGAATTGATACAATCTTCACACCTAGATTTCAAGGCCTTCTTTGGAGGTAACTTGATGCAATGAGTGTCAAGTGAACCATTCGAGCATATGACACATTGATTATTGTAGATCACTGTGAATTAGGGATAAAATTAGAGATGGTTCATTATCAATTAATCTTGAAAAATAATATTTGATAATGTGTGAGTATATAACCCAGGGTCACATGGGTAAAATTAGAGATTGAGAGTTTGTAACCCTGAAGGAGGATAGAAGCGATGTTGTCTTAATCAAGAAGAAGCATTTCTTTCAAATATATAATACAAAGTTTTGGTCTAGTTAGTGCTTCAATTTTATAGTGAAATTACGAGGGAACAAGGTTTCATATCTTTGTAAGAGAAATTGTTGGGCATAGTTTGGTTGGAAAAATGAATTTGATTAAAGAGCTTCTAAGATTTAGAGCTCAAAGGCTAATCTACACTTATTAGGATGCATTACTAGAAAAAAAATTTAATAACTTTATCCAATTGTAATTGCCAATACTGCATGTCTTTACTATAAAAAAAAAGGCCTCTTATGACTTGGAGAGACAAAGGTAAGCCTCCACACACTGTTACAAAGCTTTCAACCAAATCCTCAAAATAACTCATTGGAGATGGTTGGCGGAATGCATGCCAACAGAAAAGATTTCTGCTATGATCCCTATTCATTTCTTTCATCTTATAATGAACGTTGATTTTAGACCTAATCAACACCCTCTCATTGCGGGTTGTGACAATTAGAAAACTGCTAGGACTCAGCATATCCCTCACTAATAATTTTTCTAGTTGGTGCACATGATCAACGTCATCCAAAACAATAAGGAAATGCAAGCGATCACTCCTTGCTAGACAATGTTGGAGATAGCTAGATCCTTCATCTATACTCTGAAATTGATTCTTTTCATGGAACAGTTCCATTAGGAGCTTGCTTTGCAAGGAAATACAATTTTTTTCTCACACATTGAAGAGAAAACAAGATTCATTATATTTTGATCGCTTGCGATTGAGCAGTTCTTTACCAAGAGTTGTCTTTCTAGATCCACCCATCCCATATATGCCAATGATGTCACCTTTATCCACTCTTTTCTTGCAATAGGTCCTTTCAAAACCTTCTACAATTTCATCAAGTCCCACTGGTCTTTTTGCCACGGGTAATGGTTTTCTCTTTTCTACCTCTTTATGAACAACATACACTATCTCTTTACAGAGCTTCTTACAATTACTAGAAATTTAACAAAAAAGAATGCCTTTGATCAAAAATACTTTGTGATCGATAAATAAATAAAAAATCCTCTTTACATCTTTTTCTGAATACTGGAAATTTGCAATGAAAAAGAAAGCCTTTTATCAGAAAAATGGTAAACCTTATGAGGGACAAAAATATTATGAATTTTTTAACAAAATAGTCACTGATGTTGAAATG
The DNA here is from genome assembly GCA_027943335.1 of Chamaecyparis obtusa. Taxonomy (NCBI): domain Eukaryota; kingdom Viridiplantae; phylum Streptophyta; class Pinopsida; order Cupressales; family Cupressaceae; genus Chamaecyparis; species Chamaecyparis obtusa. Next base: position 922,421 of record BSBK01000497.1, on the reverse strand, counting down.
AATAAAAAGAAATAAGGGAAATGTCTCACCTATTAAATTTGGTGAGTACGTAGCCAGAGATGGATGACACAGAGCAAAGAGCTTTTTTCCATTGCTCAATCATGTTGAAGTACATGCCCTTTTCTATAAACATACTGAATGCATCAGAATACACCCATTTCTCTGGGTCGCAGAGGTTCGAAGGTTGGACATGATAAAAAATAGGAATAATCCTAGCACTGGTCTGTAACATGAGATCTAGTTTCTCTAAACACCAAGGAGACTCCGCATAATTCTTAGAGAAAATAGAAATTTGAACTGATGCGGAACGGATGACATTCTCAATGGTAGAAGGAATGGAATCCCCAAATTCAAGCTCTTCGGAATCAAGAAATGCTCAAATTCCCATTCTGTCAAGAAGTCTATAAAGTTGAAGGGCAAGAGTGTCTTTTATATCAGGACCCCTATGGTTAATGAGCTTGAAGATTATTAATTAACCAAAGGGGTCCTTTAAGATTGAACCCATGATTGCATGTGAAGCTTACATCAACTTAGGCTAGTGCTGGGTAACATAGAAGGGAGCTTGCAAGGCCTGGTTAAAATTCTAAGGGAGGATCTCTAACCTAGGGCACTCAAGGTATTCATCAAATCATTCCTATTGCTTTGTTTCATCAAGTTCAACAAAGAAAAAGTAGTCTCAGCAATAGTGGTGCATACTTTGATTGAATGTCTTGTAGATTATGAGAATTTGAAGCAGAAATGGCTCTTGCAAATATTGAATTGATGTGTAGAACTGATTCAGGCTGCAAGGCTCTCTACAGCCATGCTCTAACTTTCTCTGTTTAGGTAAAGATCATTACCAAGGCTTCTAGCTGTTGGAGCTCAAAACTGCAAGTAGTTGGCCTCTAAAAATAGGCCAGGTTCTATGTTCAAGCCTTATAACTAATTTTGGCCAAAAAATGGAATGAGCCTATTTCTGGCTACTTTTCCCTACACTTCAGGCCTTGCTATTACCTAGGCAGGTGTACCTACAGTTAAATGAAAGAAGATTTGATGAAATTAAGCTAATTTGATTGCTTCTATCTATATCTATGGTTATGGCCTTCTAATTTTTCTACTATCTTCTAATCTTGCTATTGGGTACGGAGTCAGATAATGATCATTCTGCTATGAAACTTTGCTAGCCAATTTTTAAATTTACACCTAATGTAAATCTGTCTATTATCCATTTTATGATTCAAACTGCTATGCCACTATTTCTGTGATTAAATTTAAATATCCTTTCTTGAAATATTTTCTCAAACAATTACATAGATCAACTTATATAATCCTTAATGAATAAATTAATGAAACTAGAGCAATAGCAATGAACATAAAATATTTGAGATAATAATGGCCATGTCAACCAATCAGAAAAGAGAGCATAAATTAACATACACCACTGTTTCTTGCACAACAACAATAAGGTCTATCCATTAACTAAAATTAAATGTTGCACAAGACATAAAAAGTCTCATATGTTTTAATATTAAAAGTGTTGATAACAATAACTGATGATGATGATAATGTCTTGAATTTGAGAGAACAACTTCCTTATATAAAGGAAGAACAATCTTGAATGAAACTAAACACCCCTTGGTAAAAGGCATTACTATCAAAAGATACTTCTTGTTGCAAGTAAACTATTCACTTCTTGTTGCAAGTAAACATAAAATCCTCAAAGAAAACCTAGTTAGTTTTATTCGAAAAGGCTGAGAAAAAGAAACATGCAAATATTAATAAATTCTTTGCTCCCAATATTGCTGTCAGTGATAGTTTCTAAAACTAACATAGCTGAAAAAGTATTGCACTTGCCCTAGTTTGCCTATTTTATGGTAATCTGAGTCTATTTATATGTTTTGTTGTAAATTAATAAATTTCTTCATACATTGTATAAATTACTAAATTATGAGGGCATCCCAATTTTCTTTTTTGAACAAATGTAGTACTGCTTAGCATGCCTCTAAAAATCATATTTCATTCAACAACATATTTGTAAATAAAATTGAAATATGTTTCTAACATTCGTGATTAAGTGAATTTGAGGATCAAGTACACTTTCAATACAACCAATCTGTTAGATGAATCCCAATGAAATAAATGTTTTACCTGTTAGCTAACTGTAGAATGAAATGTGCAATGAAGATGCTTGCCACTAAGGCCAATGGCTCCCTGAGAAGTGAAATACTGATGGTCTTACTTGGATTAGCTGGATCATGGTCCATTTCATACTGGCTAAGAGTTCCGTAACAGAAAACTTATGCATGTGAGTTCCTAAAATAGTTTACACTACCATGTTTCTGACTATAAGACAAAACTATTAGGTGACACTCTTGCTGTAATTAGAAATGTCATTCCCTAACACAAAATATATGCATGACAACTTGCAATACATTTTGGAGTGTCATGTTTCTGTTTGCAAGATGGAACTTAGATTATCTAGCTATAATTGGAAATGTCATTCTAGAACATAAAATTTATGCATGAGAACTAACAAAACACTTTGGAGTATCATGTTCTTGGGTGTAAAATAGAGCCATTAGGTGATTCTCCTACTATGATTGGAAATTCCATTCCATTACACAATTTATTCTCTAGAGCATTTTTGAGATAGAAATGCTAGGCAATACTCTAGCCGCGACCAAAAATATCATTCCATAGCACAATTTATGCATGACAGGTTCCAAAACACTTTGGAGTATCATGTTTCTAGTTTCAAGACAACCATTGGGTGATACTCTGGTTATAATTGGAAATCTAATGTTTGTGGCTATTTTTTTGCTATACACAAATGTATCCTCTAGATTCCTTTGGCATTTGGATTTTTCTTGGCATCATACTTTTATAGAAAATTAAAATATGCTAGTGATATTTTGACATGTTAATTTGAGAGTTGTTTACTTTAAATTGAAATTGAACTGAGGATGGTAGTTGATGAAATTCAATGATAACTATTTCAACCAGTATATAGCAATAGGTTCAACTATGGAATAAGGATGTTAAGATGGATGCTTATGCTATAGATGGTCTAATCTGGGTATTTGGGTATGATTGGATTGTGGTCTTGTCAGTGTTTAGAAGATCCGTCACCAATTTTTTTTGACAAGAGTTCCATAAATGATTCAGATTATCATGTAGTCCTAGAGATTCTTGGAGCTATGGTTTGACGCTTTCTGAGGGTGCTGAGAATTATCGGAAGTGTATATTTGGTTTTAGTGCATTTTCCATGCATCAGCTAATGTTTGTGAAGTCTAAGAAGTATACCTATGTGAAATTTGTGAATTATGCACCTGTTTCTTAACTTATTTGCAGTCAGTGATGGTTAATGAATAATTTTCTATTTCATTTTGTTACACTTTTAGTTATGATTGAAGTGTGCACATTTGTTATCTTTTACAGGGGGTGTGGTTTTTACTTATTTTGACTTGTTTGAGTTGAATAGGTATATGCATTTTTAGTCATTGTAGACCAGCAATCCGTCTTCACTACAATGCATGTTTTAAATGTAAGAACCATTCTTCTTAATTAAATATTCAAACATTTGAGAAGGAGATTGCTTTAAATTTGGAATCGTAGTCTCTATTGATTTGATTATGAATACACTTTCTACACACTAAATATGCTCTGATTATGTAATGAATCTCCAACCCAAATTTGCACACTAACATAATTGAATCCTTTGGAATATATCTTTATATATGGGTACTCAGGTAACATCTGAAAAACAATGATAGAACCGATCAATTTGAGCTAGTTAATCTCCCAACTGATTTGAGAAAGGAAATATAGTTACAAATGTGAAAAATGTTTCATAGCAATTACAATGACCATATTCATGGGGCCATAATATTAGTCACAGGAAGTTGACATTAAATCATAAGTCATAATATCATATTTCATACTAATCGTTAGTAAACACTACAATATCCATAAACATCATCCATATTAAAATCCAAATAAGCCACTGTCTTTGCTAAGTAGGTTCCTATAATAATCTTATTAGGAATTCATTTTAACATTTGCAAAACATAGTCTCAAAGTTGGTTTCCCTTGTACTGTGAAAGCATGGAAGGTGGGAAGTCCTTCCATCCCTCAATTCACCTTAGAATGGCATAATGTCCATTGGTGTGTTTAGCACACATGATGTTGAACAATGCCAAAGTAAGGACATGACTAGTGGAAAGTAGGGACATGACTAGTTGAACTATAGATGGAAAAACTTGAAATCATGTTTAGTGGAAAGTACTAGTACACATGGTATGATTATTCTTTAAAGGGTACTAGCTCAATGGAAGAGCACCTACTTTACAAGTAGGAGGATGATGGTTCGATTCCATCATGTCCTAATATGACTAAATATATGACTAAATTAATGACTAAATATGACTAAATATATGACTAAATTAATGACTAAATATATGACAAAATAAATGACCAAATAAATGACCAAATAAATGATCAAATAAATGACCAAATAAATGATCAAATAAATGACCAAATAGATGACCAAATAAATGACCAAATAAACTACCAAATGACCAAATAAATGACCAAATAAATGACCAAATAAACTACCAAATGACCAAATCAATGACCAAATAAATGACTAAATATATGACCAAATCAATGACCAAATAAATGACTAAAATAGTTTAGTCATAAATTTGGTCACAAGATAAATGACCAGCAATAAACTACCACTGGTCACGTGACCAAATTTGGTCATTTATCTACAATTTTTGGTAGTTTATTTGGTCATATATTGCTGTTTTTGTACTAGTGCAATTAGCTCAAGTTTTTTATAGCATATTGAAATCTTTAGTCCCTTTCAGATATCTAAATATTACTTTCGTTGTAGACATGTGTGTCTCCTTTGGATTGGCAAAAAATGTTTCCACAATACCAATGAAATGTGCAATAGCAGGCCTACTGTGTAAAACATATTGTATTTTACCAATCAATGATTGGTAAAGTGTTTCATTTTCTTCCTTTGTCTCATCTTCCTTTGACAATTTACAATCAGTAGCCATCGGTGTTCCAACCAGTTTTGACTCATCCATATTGAATTTCTTTAGGATCTCCTTGATATATTTTGACTGTGTTATGTAGATCCCATCTTTCACTTGTTGAATTTGTAGTCCAATAAAGAATTTAATGTCTCCTATCATGGAAATATCAAATTCCTTTCTCATCTCTTCAACAAATGATTTAGACATTGACTCATTTCTTCCAAATATAATATCATCAACAAAAATTTTAGAAATGAAAATCTTATTAGTACTATCACATTTCAAATGAAAATTGTTGTTGTCACTTTTCCTTTGAAATCCAATCTTAATTAAATATGAGTGTAGTCTTTCATACCATACTTGAGGTGCTTTCTTCAAGCCATGTAAAGCCTTGTGTAGTTTGCATACCATATTCTTGTTAGAATTCTCAACAAATCTTTCAGGTTGTTCAATGTAAACTTCTTCTTCAAGAATTCCATTTTAAAATGTAGACTTAACATTGATCTAATAAAATTTTAATCCTTTGTAGGAAGCATATGCAAGTAATATTCTTACACCTTCTAATTTAGAAATAGGGGAAAATGTCTCACCATAATCAATACATTCTTCTTGTACATACCCTTTGCAGACTAATATTTCTTTGTTTCTCATTACATCTACATTCTTATTGAGTTTATTCTTGAAGATCCACTTTGTTTCAATTACATTCTTATCCTAGGGTCTCGATACTAGTGACCAAGTGTTGTTCTTTTCAATCTGATCAATTTCTTCTTTCATTGTATTAACCCAATCTTCATTACCAAGTGCATCCTTAACTAATCTTGTCTCAAAATTAGAAATCAACATGTATTCTCCTTCAACTTACTTCTTATCATGACTCCTACATTCTTGTCTCCAATAATTTTTCTCACTGAGTGGTGTCTTCTCACATATTTTGCTAATATAGGCTCAGTAGACTATTCTTCAGTATTATCATCTCTCAGTGGAAGCTCAATTTTCTCTTCAATTTCTTCTTTTTACAGCTCGATTACTGCACCCAAAATACCTTCTTGTACATATACAAATATTGGATAGTCTTCTGGTTCCTTTTTTCTATCTTCTTCATTCCTTTCTGCAAATTCATCAATCCTCACATTTGTACTTTCCACAATTTTGTTAGTAGCCTTATTCAAAAATTTATATTCTTTTCTCTTTGATGAATATTCTAGGTGTTAGAATAACTGATAGGGGGGGTGAATCAGTTAGATCAGTTACCCTACAGTCCCAAATACAAAGATGTAACACTCAAAACAATTCCAATGAATTATGTAGCTCGGTAACATAAACTATTAAACTGTCCGTGCCTTTTACCGATTACCAGTTAATTAACTCACTGTGATTACTGATCAAATCAAATATGTTGTATGTAAAGTATCACAATAAAACAATCATCACAGAAATACATAACATAATGATTTAATGTGGAAACCCTGCTAAGGGAAAAACCACCTAGGACCGGTAACCCAAAATAATTTTCACTCTTCTGAAGTAAGCTCGGTGAAGAGCCAACCTTGTTAAAGGTTACAAACACACTGTTAGGTGTGACCTTGTTAGAGGATTTAAGACTAATGGTTAACTTTTGACCAACATTCACTATGGGGTCAATAAGATAACAATGTACATTCCTTGAATGACATAGGGGCATAACATAAGATGGTTAAGTCCACTCGGTTAGGAGATTTTTCTATATCAATAGTTAAATTGAAATAGTAGTTGATCTAATTACAATACAACTTAATTTGTAGATGTTTAGATCTATTCTAAGCCCATACAAATCCTCTGATCAATATTTCAATTCACTTCCTCAACTTACTTTCACTCGGTAATAGCTCTCTGACGCTCGGTACTGTTCTGCAATTTGGTTCTCCTTTAACCAGCCTAACCAGGCATGCATGAAAATGTATTCACACAAAATATCTATAGTCTTGTTTCTTCCAGCATGTTTCAATAAAGAAACTCATATCTCTTATATAGATAGATAAACCATTTTCATATCAACCATTAGATTTTTCCACTTATTCTTCTTCATTGATTTTGCCTCTTAAACCTTCCTTGGCAGTTGTGTCAATAACATGTTTCAATTCCATCCTTTAGATCTTCTCCAAATTTTTTCAGTCGTGGATCTCATAACAAACTTTATCCTCAATCTCAAAATCATAACAATTTCTAGCTCATCATTTTCTATCGGCTAAACTAAGAATTTAATACTTTCATCCATACTCAGTTAAAAAAGAAATGTGTCAGCGAACACAAGTTCGGTTAATATTTTCGCTCAGTATACACTACACTAGCTTGGTGTATATTGAAGTGCTTTATTTAATGATCACATTGCCTTGTGTAATTTTTCTTCCTTCTTCATAAAATATTAATGCAACATAATCAAGTCAATAATATGAGATCATAGACTCATCAATTAGTTACCCAAAGTATTCCTTGTCCTCATCTGTCATATCCATCTTTCTCCATGTAGATATCTCAGTTCTTCATCTTTTCTCTCTTCTTTTATAGATGTTTAGATGTTTGTAACTAACATGATAAGTATTGTCAAAACTATTTGACATCAATGACAACATAATGACTGATTTAATTATCTTACATATCATTTTAGTAACTCGGTGATCTCTAATCATAGATCTTCAAGTCATTCAGATATTCAATCAGTTGTAGTTCATCAATCTCTCCCTTTGGCATTGATGGCAAGACAAGCAATATGAAATATGCAATGCACATACCAAACATGCATTCTACAACTATGTAAGTAAATGTTGTAGCTCAATAAGCTCTCCTTAGCTTGATTTTTAATATGTTTAATCACTACATTACATAATAGCATTACAAGTGCAGACTCTCCTTTGTGGATTTGATCTTTTCAGCTCTTAGATTCCTTCTGTTCTTAGCAACAAATCTTAAAATCTGTCCCTGACTTTCTCATATTATCTCTCCCTTAGATAGATATTTCATATTAGATCCTTCTCTCCCTTTGACAACAAGGTCAAAGAAAAACACAAAACATATAGCTCTGCAATAGCTAAGTAACTCTCTTTTGTTCAGTGTAGACAATGTATCTCTATATAGTGATATGCAAATCTCTATTCTAGCTCCTCAAATTTTTCACAACCTTAGACATGATCCAAAGTGTGAGCTATGTTGCATCAAAATGAATGATCTTCTGATAAGATTAGGCTGATGCAAACTCCAGATCACATTAGTGACTAGTAGATAGGGGACGGACCCCAAGTCTAGTCCTCAAGTATTCAAAAGTGTCCTTCGGTAGAGGCTTGGTAAAAATATTAGCAAGTTGCTCCTTTGATGTAACATATTCCTGTTTGACTTTCTTCTCCTATACTTGTTCTCTTAAGTAGTGATACTTAATTGAAATATTCTTTTTCTTCGAATGCATTACAAGATTCTTAGAAATATTTATTGAACTAGTGTTATCACAATATATAATCACCAGCTTAATGATTACATCATTCATCCCTTCCAACACTTGTTTGATATTAGAAATGTTTGAATAGTTTGTAGTAGTAGCAATAAACTCCACTTTAGCAGTAGACTGAGAAATACAAGGTTGTTTCTTACTTGTCCAAGTTACAAGTCTTTCACCAAATAAAAATACTCCCCCGGTTGTGCTCTTTCTGTCATCCATATTTCTAGCCCAATCTACATCGGCGTAAACTCTTAGTTCAAATTTGCCTTCCTTGGGATACCATAAACCATAATGCTATGTTTTCTTCAGGTATCTCAAGATTCTTTTCACTGCAACCATATGTGAATCCTTTGGATTGGCTGGAAATCTAGCCATAATCCCCACTGCATGAGCAATATCAGGCCTACTATGTACAACATACATTAGTTTACCAATCATAGATCGGTACAATGTTTTATTTACCTCTATAGATTCATCATCTTTTGTCAATTTGCAGCCTATAACCATTGGTGTTCCTATTGGTTTAGCATCTTCCATGCCAAATGTTCCCAATACTTCATTAATGTACTTTGATTGTGTGATGAGAATTCCATCATTCTTCTTAATAACCTGTAAGCCTAGAAAGAATTTAATATCTCCAAACATTGACATTTCAAATTCCTTTTTCATCTCATCAGCAAATGATTTACAAATATGATCTTGTCCTCCAAAGATTATATCATCCACAAATATTTTAGTGATCAAAATAGTATCATCAGATCCTCCTTTCATGTACAAATTATTGTTTTCATTAGTTCTTACAAAACCAATACATAAATGATAAGTATGTAACCTTTCATACCATGCTCTCAGTGCTTGCTTTAATCCATATAAAGCTTTATGCAGTCTACATACCATGTCTTTCTGATTCAGATAAACAAACCCTTCTAGTTGTTCTATCTAGACCTCCTCTAGTATTCCATTTAGAAAAGCTGACTTAACATCCATTTGATAGACCTTAAATTTCTTATGTGCGACATATGCAATTAACATGCGAACTCCTTCCAGTCTAGCAAAAGGTGCAAAATTTTCACCATAATCAATACCTTCTTCTTGTGCATATCCCTTGCAAACAAGTCTAGCTTTGTTCCTTGTAACTTCTCCATTTCCATTCAACTTATTTATGAAAATCCATTTAGTACCGATAACATTTTTATCTTTCAGCCTAGGTACTAAAGTCCATGTCTTGTTTTTCTCAATTTTTTCTATCTCTTCATTCATAGCATTGATCCATTCATCATTCTCAAGTGCAACCTTAACATTCTTCGGTTTAAACTCACAAACTAAGCATGTGTTTTGTCTTAACTTACTTCTTGTCAGCATGCCAACATGCTTGTCTTCAATGATTTGGTTCTTAGGATGATGTCTTCTAAAAAATGTTGCTAGCACTTGATCTCTTCTTTGTTCTTCATTCTGTTCAGGTTCATTTCTTTACTTGGTAGCTTCTTCTTGATCCTCAGTTTCCCTTTGTTGTTCCTTGGTGTTGTTTTCCTAATGCTCGATCGACTCAGCCTATGGCTTTGGTAAATACTCTAGATCCTCAATATAAGAAAATCTACCATAGTCTTTTGTCTCCTTAGTGCTTTCTTCATCATTTTTATCAGCAAATTCATCAACTCTGACATTAGCACTTTCAATCATCTTATTAGTAGCTTTGTTTAGACACTTGTAAGTTTACTTTTAGTAGAATATCCGAGAAATATTCCCTCATCCCCTTTAGAGTCAAATTTCCCATTCCTATCATCTTTTAGAATAAAACATTTTCTACCAAAATTTTTGAAGTAACTTACACTCAGTGTGTATCCAAACCATAACTCATAGGGTGTCTTGTTTGTGTCTTTCTTTAATTGTACTTGGTTATTTCTATTGTAGTATCACTAACCTCTGTTGTTTCTTCTTCCATAACTTCCATCACCAAATCAGTCTTGGTCTTTATCTTCCTCTTTCCTGTTGGGACATCCAGTAGCAATATGGCCAACTTCTTTACAGTTAAAACAAGCTAAAGGTAACTTTCCCTTATATCTACCTTTACCTTTAGGTAGTCTTTGGGCCATAAGAGATTCAAGTTCATCAAGCTCATCATCTATATTACTATCACTTTAATTCTTTATATTATGTCTACTACTAGATTTACCAATCTTTATAGAAGACATAAAAGAAGACTCAACAGACGGTACAACACTATTATCAAAATTGTTCAGCTCAAAAGTTGTTAATTTACCAATCAGACTATCAAGAGTAAGAGTCCTGCTAGGTGCAGACCTCATTTAATGTATAGCAGATATTCTAATTGCATATGCAGGCAAAAAAGTTCTTATAATTTTACTTACCACTGTATCTTCATCAATGACACCACCAGATCCTTGGATAGCATTGCCTACCTCTTTGATTCGGTTTGAATAGTGTGTAATGTTTTCTCCTTCCTTCATTTTCATATCATCAAATCTGCCTCTTAAGCTTTCAGCTCTGGCTCTCTTCACATTTGCATCACCACCATAGACTTGAGCAATTTTATCCCACATTTCCTTTATGGTAGTGCAAGTCTTGACATCCTCAAATTTAGAATTAGATAGAGAAACAAAAATCTCTATCATAGTAATGTTCTATTCATGTCGGTCTCTCAACTGATCAAGAGTAAAAGGTATAGTCGAAAGTACTATGTAGCCATTTTCTAGTAAGGTTATAGCAGAATCTCCAATTCCAAATATGTGAAGTCTCATCCGACTTTGCCATGTAGTAAAGTTGTCCTTATTCAACTTCGACACTTCCCTCTGATACATCTTGTAATCTTTCTACTGAAGTCCTTAAAACTTTGTTCCAAGAAACCAATGCTCTAATACCAATTACTATAATAATTGAGAGGGGGGGTGAATCATTTAGATCAGTTACCCTACAGTCCCAAATACAAAGATGTAACACTCAAAATAATTCCAATGAATTCTGTAGCTCGGTAACATAAACTATTAAACCATCTGTGCCTTTTACCGATTACCAATTAATTAACTCACTGTGATTACTGACCAAATCAAATATGCATTATGTAAAGTATGAAAATAAAACAATCATCATAGAAACACATAACACAATGATTTAACATAGAAACCCTGATAAGGGAGAAACCACCTAGGACCGATAACCCAAAATAATTTTCACTCTTCTGAAGTGAGCTCGGTGAAGAGCCAATCATGTTAAAGGTTACAAACACATTGTTAGGTGTGACCTTGTTAGAGGATTTAAAACTAATAGTTAAATTTCATCCAGTATTCACTATGGGGTCAATAAGATAAGAATGCACATTCCTTGAATGACATAGGGGCATAACATAAGACGGTTAAGTTCACTCAGTTAGGAGATTTTTCTGTATCAATGGTTAAACTGAAATAGTAGTTGATCTAATTACAATACAAATTAATTTGTAGATGTTCAAATCTATTCTAAGCCCATACAAATCCTCTGATTAATATTTCAATTCACTTCCTCAACTTACTTTCACTCAGCAATAGCTCTCTAAGGATCGATACTATTCTTCAATTCGGTTCTCCTTCAACCAGTTTGATCAGGCATTCATGAAACTGTATTCACGTGAAATCTCTACAGTCGTGTTTCTTCCAACATGTTTCAATACAAAAACTCATATCTCTTATATAGAAAGATAAACCATTTTCATATCAACCATCATATTTTTCCGCTTATTCTTCTTCATTGATTTTGCCTCTTAAACCTTCCTCGATAGTTGATTCAATAATATGTTTCAATTCCATCCTTTAGATCTTCTCCAAATTTTGTCAACCGTGGATCTCATAACAAACTTTTTCCTCAATCTTGAAATCATAACAATTTCCAGGTTATCATTTTCTATTGGCTAAACTAAGCATTTAATACTTTCATCCATACTCAGTTAACAAAGAAATGTGTCGGTGAACACAAGCTCAGTTAATACTTTTTATCTGTATACACTACACTAGCTCGGTGTATACTGAAGTGCTTTATTTACCGACCACATTTCCTTGTGCAATTTTTCTTGCTTCTTCATAAAAGATTAATGCAACATAATCAAGTCAACAATATGAGATCATAGACTCATCAATTAGTTTCCCAAAGTATTCCTTGTCCTCATCTGTCATATCCATCTTTCTCCATGTAGATATCTCAATTCTTCATCTTTTCTCTCTTCTTTTACAAATGTTTAGATGTTTGTAACTAACATGATAAGTACTATCAAAACTAGTTGACATCAATGACAACATAATGACTGATTTAATTATCTTACATATCATTTTAGTAACTCGATGATCTCTAATCACTGATCTTCAAGTCATTCAAGTATTCAGTCAGTTGTTGCTCATCACTAGGAATATACCTTCATCTGCTTTTGAATCAAACTTTCCATTCCTAGCATCTTTCTGTATATAATAGCTACTTCCAAAAAATTTAAAGTAACTAACATTCAGTGTATGCCCATACTAGAGTTCATAAGGGGTTTTGTTTGTGCCTTTATTCAATTGTACTCAGTTGAGTGTGTAGACAATAGTACTAATGGCTTCTCTCTAGAATGTTTGTATAACCTCTTTGTCAATAAAAAATGTTCTAGTGCAATCAACTATAGATTTGTTCCTTCTTTTAGCTATACCATTTTTTTTTGGAGTCTTTAGTGCAGATACTTGTCTTTTGATTCCATTTTTATTGCAGAAGATAGTAAATTCATCAGAAATGAATTCACCTCCTCTATCTGATCTCAAACATTTCAGATGTTTACATATTTCCTTTTTAACTCTATCTTTATACCACTTAAACATTTAGAATGCATTAGACTTCTCTTTTAAAAATATAACCAACATCATTCTTGAATAGTCATCAACAAAAAAAATGAAATACCAATCTCCATAATAGTTTTGTATTGTCATAGGACCACAAAGGTGAGTATGAACTAATTCCAAAATACCATTATATGAGTAAGAATTGCTTGAGAAACTTGATTTTTTCATCTTACCAATCTGACATTTCTTACATGTCACTTTATTAGGTTTGCTTAATTTTGGTAGACCTTTTGACTCTATTCTTTTTTCTCACCTTAATGATTCTATCAAAATTCACATGAGAAAGTCTTTTAAATGTCATAGCCATACATCCTCAACTTTAAAACATAAGAAAACTTTTGCATTAGTGTCAAGATAAAATAAATTACCTTTTGATTGTTCATCGGTTCCAATCATATCTCCATCAGCACCATAGATGTTCACTTTTCTATTTTATAGTTTCAGTCGGTGGTCAATTTTGTTTAGTTGAGAAACACTCAATGACTTATAGTTTAGTCCTTGAACCCAATAACTATCATCACATCTAATCTTTTCATTCAATATAATGGATCCTTTTCCTTTTACAAAACATGGAGCATCATTCCCAAATCGAATATATCTTCCATCATACTCTTTGTAGACACCTAAAAATCATTCCTATTAATTAAATTTATTTAATTAATAATCCTTGTGATATAATAATTAATTTTAATTAATTAATAATTATTATCACATTCCTCTACCGATTTAAATATTTAATAAAGTTGGGTTCACTACCTAAAGTATTTGAATCTAATTTGAATACTCCCCTCTCTAATGTATTTGACTTAGTTTTAATACATGTCCCTCGTAAATCCCTTTTTGAATAAATTCCTATGTATTTAAATCCCTCTACATCCTAATATTTTTCTAAGCTTGGATAATCTAAAACCAACTTAAATTAATCTAAATCCCCACCTAAATCCTAGCCTACACCCATCACCTCACTTTCTAAACCTACCCTCCCACCTAATCACTCTCTTAACCTCACTTAAAAAGTGATTCCTAACCTTATTATAGATAATGAGTTTCTCACACATGTGTGAGAAACTTTTCCCAAGGAAGCTACCCAACTTCCTTAAATGCTCCAACTCCTTCTTACAACTTTGTCTCCCACACTCTTCCCCAAAGTTTCTCACACATGTGTGAGAAACCTTGAGTCACTCAAATCTTAAATGCCCATCTTGTCTCAATTTTATCTTTCATCAGAGTCATCCTCTCTAGCCTATGTGTCTCCTATGTGGCTCCTATGTGGATGCCACATAGGTGCCACCTCATCCAAGCCCTCTTCTTCCCTCCAAAAGTCTATAAATAGAGTCTTCTCCAAGAGAAAATGGTCTCTCATACCTTTGTTTTTTTATGCATTGTTATCATGTTAGTTTAGCTCTAAAATTTCATAGCATTTTAGCATGTTAGTTCTTGTTCTTTCTTTCAATCACATAGCATAATATTAATGATAAATAAATCTTAGTTTTTATATAATTGTAGTTCATTTTCAATTTAAACCACATTTTTAATGCTTAATGGTGAATGAATCTTAGCTATTTTGCATATCGTTTGTAGCTCTTAAATCTTAATCTCAATCTTCATCTCTTGGAATCCTTGGTTCAAACTAGTTCCTCATACTAGTTTTGCATAATTTTTAGATCTCCTTGGCTTGCAGTTAGTTTAAATCATTTTAAGCTTGCATTAGGGATCTTATCATTGTGTTTGGAAAGAACATCCACATTCTCTAAAATGAACAAAACAAATGGGGCTTGGGTGCTCCCTTTTTGGTTCAATCAGAGGTGGTGTGTATGAATCTTTGTCATATATGTTGCATGCATGTTTTCAACTAAAATTTTATTGTCTACGCACACTCCCAAAATGTTAGGTTCATCACATCTACATTTTGGCACATACGGTGGGACCCACACTCTGATTTTCTAACAATTTTTCTTGCTTTTGTGAAAGTTTTCCATGAAATTTCTAGACATGTGTCTTTGCCTGAAAATAGACATCTCTACCTACAAACTGGCATCTCTTCTTGAAAATAGGCATCTTTTCCTACAAAAAGATGTCACTTCCTACAAATAGACATCTCTTCTCGCAAACAAGCGTCTTTGCCTATAGACAAGTGTCTCTGCTTGATTTCATCTATTTTTCATAAAATCTTACATTTTGAGTTTGCTGATCTAGGTTTTCTGGAAGATCATGATATTTTATGCCTTCTAACAATGATTTTGTAGAATGTTGACCAAGATTTGAATATTTTAAGACTACTGACTTTTTTTTTTCTAGGACATTGTTGGAAGACCAAACACATTAAACTACTCACCAAAGTTATTTTGTAGATTGCCAAGGAGATTCAATCAAACATTATGTTTTATTAATGATTTCTTAGGCACCTAGCATTAAGTAGGAAGTTTATATTTTATAATGATTCATTAGCTAGGGGAGTATGCTCTTTTCTCCAAGTGGAAAAATAAGAAACCTAGAACCTTTTGAATTATTGTCATAAAGAAAAATTGGAATTAATAAATTGTTTGGTGTGTTTGGAAGAAAACCTCATTGGATAGGAGAGTAAGTTCTTTTCCCCTTAAGGAAAAAATAGAAATCCAAACTCTTTCTATGGCCAATCCATATGTTCTTTCATTAAGCCTTTAGAGGGCCTTCCGGTTGAGGTAAAAATCTCTCGGGAATGACCCACATGAGAATGAAGTGTAAGCCCACCACTCCAACTCACGTTAATCAAATTTACTTATTGGGGTTAAAGCCTCAAAAGCTAGATAATATTTTACCTTATACTCAACTCTCACCTCACATTTATGTGACTACTTGTACCAAGGTTGATGCAGGAGCATCCTGGGTGTAAGAGAAATCTTGCATCACCCAAAAATATTTTTGGTTTTGTTTTCAATAAGGGCTATCTTATGCAGAGCTGCTATTTATGGAAACTTTCTATTTTTAGTAAGTTGGTCATCCGATCTCAAAATGTTCTGATTTCTTCCCTGGAGGTTCATTTTTGTCATATCAGCCCGCCAGTAAAGTTTCATTGAGAGATCAAGTCTAGATTTGTAGATATTGATGATTTTTGGTATTAGCAAAAGGGTACATAAACTTTGAACTTAGTTTTGAAGTCTTTAGAGGCCCCAGATGAGGTTGAAAATTTGGGTGACAGGCACTTGAGCAAGTCAAGCCTGTAGAGTGCTTCATGGCCTTTCCAGAATGGGGTTATAATAGGCAATCAGGTCAACTGGTGATGAGTTATGGTCTTCGGAAATTGGGTCACCTGAAATGGCAAAAAATGATTTTCCTTCAAAAATTTTGTTTGGGTTTCAAAAGTTATTTTGAGCCGACTTTGATGTAGTAAATTGTAAAATAAAATAATTCTAAGTTTGGTCAGCCTTGTTGGCTAAAATTTTGGAACCTTACCAGGCAGTGGAAAATTGCCTATATAAGGAAGGTTGTACTGTTGTCTTAGGCAGTTGGGGACAGTTCTAGGTCATAGATCTGGGTATTGATTCGAGGCTTTGTCCTACAGAATATTTTAAGGGAATGCCCATGTGGCTTTTCATATTGTAATTATGAAAGTTTGCAATTCTACATTTGTGGAGATAATAAGAAGCCAATTTTGTGTTCTTGCATATTGTTGTTTCTTTATTTCTATTATGTGTTTGTGGTATTAAGGGGAGCACCCTTCATCAAAGATTCTTTATGGAGCTATATGCCTAAATAGTGCTTGTACGGAAACAAAGAGTGTGTTTGAATGAAGACCCTTACTAAAATCCATTAAATAGAATCCACCCGATTCACCCTCGAAAGTGTGATAATCCAAGTGCAAGGAGGATAGTAACCTCCCCAAGAAACTCACCATATCATTCCTTCTTGATCATTCGGAGTCAGATAATATGACATCATGACTAGAGTCATTGCGTGCTTGGTGATGGTCATATTCTAATTATCTCTTGAAGTGTACGTAAGTTTGCGAGCGATGATTTTCACACTCTACCAATTCCTTAGGGTAGGCATTGTGCTTTAATATTTGTAAACTTTCCCAAGAACCTACACATTTCAAGGAAAGATTGTCAATATCATTTATCACTATTTCTTGTCTCTGAAAAAGGTTTCTTTGTCCCTTGCCGGATTGTTTTCAGTACATGTGAATGTTATCTTTTGGTTTGAATTCTTTAAATTGTTTCCTTTTCCATGAAAGATAAAAATCAAACTGGAAGCCTAATTGATCAAATTTTTTCAAAACATCCTTGAACCAAACTTCTCTCAAAACAATTTATCCATGAAATATTGATCAACCTAATTCAATCACCATCCTTTTGAGATATGATCGATCCAACAAAGTAGGAGAAATAAAAGTTACCTATTTCCTGCTGTTATCAAGAGAAGAAAGCTGAAGAATGAAAACTTAAGGATCATCAACCTACCCTAAGAAAAATCAAGGACAAAATCAAGTATCAATGAAAACTCAATAGAGTAACCTACAACGCAAAGATCATGCATTTTGGAGCACGCTTCTAGATAAACCATCATTTTTTCACCCTTGAAAGAGAAGACTAGTTGGCTTATCGCACACTACATCCTTTTGAATCTCACAAAATTGTCTCAACATCCTTGCATTCTTGCATCATAGATCATCCTTTAGGTGCATTTACATCATCCCCTTAGATAGTATCATTTAAATCAAATCCATGATTCTTAATCTAAAAATCCAAACAAAACAAAAAAAGGATAATCCAAATCCTAAAAATCAATCATACCATCCAAGTATCCGCCTAGCGCCACATCCTTTTGAGTTTCTCTTATAATCCTTATCCTAAATCAAAATCATCCTATAGCTCCACCCTTTTAACTAAGAATTATCTAGGTTAGCTCGTACTTGTCTTTGTAGGCCTCATCATCTTGATCCAGATATTGGATTGCACTGACAAGGATCCTATTTTCTAAAGATCATAAGTCTATCTAAGGTCAAAAATCCTATCCAAATTGATCCTACACTTGGAAGAAGAAAATCATTCCCATTTGGCACTAGGTAATCATTAGCTCTTAGGACATCCCCATCATCCTAATCCAATCACCATCCAAGCATATTTTATCTAATCTAGGTTCATCCTAAGTCTTGCATCTATCCCTAAGTATCCATATGTTCTTCCTATCCCAATATCTGGGTCTCTTTAGAAGCATCTTGCATTCATCCATCATCTACATATTCATTTCTTCATCTTATGACTTTCATTTCATGCCTATGGAGACATGATTGAAGAAGAGAAAGAATATGGACCCTAATATTACCACTAGTTCATTTGATCCCAATAATCCTAACAATGTGATGGTAACGTATGATCCACAATCAAAAGCACAAATGAAAAATGGGTGGGCGGATCCAACCGAAGCACCCACCATAAGGTTCAATGGGAGCATTTATTAGTCATCCTAAATATGCAAAAATATTTAGTGCAATCATAACTCAAAATCACCTTGCCATCTTGGAAAACTACACATAGGAGGGTACTCCATTTCTACGACAACTTCAGCCCTTCAATCCCACAAAACCCATACACATCCCCATTAATGCCTACCCCACCATCATGGAACAAATCTATTGGGATATTTTCTAGGTTTTCTCAGAAGTGTCATTTCTAGTTCTTATTGACATTAGAGTTATGCTTGTGTCTCGTTTACTTTATTTGTCTACAAAAATTTTCTAGCTGGCCCGAGTCTTAGAATAGTCATGTGCCAAAATGTTTGTATTTCTTTACCGTAGGTCTTGTTTTCCTTTGGTAGGGTTTTATTTTTTAAAGTTTTCTTAGTCGTGCCTAGATCTTATGTTTTGAAGTTACCTTTTTCGGGCACTTAAGTCCTCTTTATGCACGTGGTTTTTTTCTTTTCCATTTGTGTCTCTTAATCTTGCAATGAAAGTGTTAAGTCATTTTTTATTCAGAGAATGGGCGATGAGGTTAAGAGCTTAACATGTCTTGACGTTATCTCATAATCTCCAAATGATCAATAGCTAGTTGAAATATCTAGTGATTCTGTGACAAAGCTCTCTCCAAGTCTCTTGACTTTGGGTAGTTATGTCTTGGCATTTAGTGATCTGACACAACGGTTATCTCTCAGTCTCTTAAGATAATGTGTAAAGCTCAAATGATCTGGAGATTGGGTGACAAGATTAAGAGCTTAACATGGCATGGTGGTTGTCTCCTAATCTCTCATTTTTTATAGTTAGTGATTTAATATCTGGCGATTCAATGATTAAAGCTTTCTCCAAGTCTCGAGATATCTAGCGGTAATGTCTTAAAATTTCAGTGACTTGGCGAATATGGTTACCTCTTAATATCCAAGTGCTAGTGGTTAGTGGCTATGAATTCTAATATTCAGCGACAAGGTCAAGTGAGGCATTTGGCAATTCAATGAAGGAAGGTTATCTCCAAATGTTATGACGTTATGTAGTGCTAAGTTGGTATGCAGTGCTAAGTCTAACAGATGTAAGAAAAGAGAAATCCGATAGTAGTGTTAGGTCTTTGAGGCCTAATCGATATGCAGTGCAGAACCCAATAGACAAGTGGGACCATTGTTTCAGGCCTAGTTGGTATGCAGTGCAAGATCTGACTTCCATCTGTAGAAAGATCAGACAAAGGGCATGTTTCCTCAATGAAAAGGTGCTCGAATGATATTGATCATGGGATTGTGATAATTGTCCAATTTTGTTTAATGAAAGTCAAATGAGGTGGTGGGTCCTCGGTGCCAGGTGTTGCTGATGTGCTTGCTCCTGATTGGTTGTTGAGAAGGGTGATGTAGAAAGTTAAGGATTTTTTGACTGTATTGCCTATTTATGTGTGTCATCTGATATGCCAGGAATATTGAAGATCAATGGCTGCATTTTAAATCTATTTAATAACCGTTGTGGCAGGTTTCTTTTACATTGTTTAAGGGTTTTTAACAGTTTTTAAGGGGTTTTCACAGAGGGAAAGAAATTCAAATTAGAGCTAAAATGGATATGTTCAACCCAGATTTTAGCAAATATATTCCTCAAGAAGGTTGTGAAATTCATTTAGTAAGGAGAGTTTTGTATCTGGTGTTTTTGTTTAAAGATTTTTTGTCTTTGAATGTACTGATACAGGGAAATATCAATGAAAATGTATTGAAACTCCTTTGCACATTTTTTTGTTTTTTGATATGAATCTTGAGTTTTATGTGTATTAAATTTGTAAGGCATCTTTAATACATCATTTACAAGGTAAATAGTGGGGTTAATCTTAAGTTTCTTTCAAGGGAAGGGTAAATCTTGAAGGAGATCTCTAGGAATTCATAGTTTATGCTAGAATTTGATAACTGTATGTGTAAATGGGAGGGTGATTTGTAAGCATCTCATCTAGTTTTGGGTATATTAGATTTCAGGGATTTCTGTCGATGTATGTTCTTTAACTCTTTTCCCTAGGATTTGGCACTGGTCTTTGCTCAATTTACATTTCTCACCATCAACATAATTAAATAAAAACTTATCTTTAATTTATGTTGAAAGAATTAGATGTTTATATTTGTATCAAGGACACAAATAACTATCATGATTATTTATAGAATTGAATGTATCAGGTACACCTACCTGAGCTTAAATCTCTAAGTGAAGAAGGATAAAAATCCTTAGCACCTTAGTGTTTGATATTGTCAGATGTATCTTTTGGGTCCATAGAGTTATGTATTAGAATCTTAAATTTGTATTTACCATCTGCAATCATTTTAAGCACTAACAAAATCATTGACCCCAACTTACAAAAATCCCAGGTGGGCTCACCTATTGCAATATAATTCCAAAAACCTTTTCGTACATGTTGGTACTCAAAAATGCAACATGGGTTTTGAGTACCATGTGCAATTTGAAACTCTTTAAATTATTTTTATGTATATGTACCCGACTGTCATTTTGAAGCTTATGAGGTGTTCTACGTGTTGAAAACACTTCATTCAGTATATTCATGGATTCTATGATGTTACTTTATCATCCCAAATCATTCGGTGAAGTCCCATTTTGAGCAAGTGTCAAATTGCACAATTCTGCCTAAATGCCAAATCACTGTCGGAGGCCCTGTTCGGTTGATTGTATCTTTCTCCCGGAGATTGATCATAATATGTTAGTGGTTGCATCATATTTTAGATATGGGAATGAGTCATCATGCTAATTTTCAGCTCCCCATGTGCCTGTTTAGTCACTTTGCAAGAGCCATTCCGTTTGTAGAATGTCAATATTCTCTGGGTGTGCATTAGTCAGATTTCCAGCCACTTTTTTTATCATAACTCAAAAAATACAAACTGGGTCAGGCTAAATTTTACATATGTTTGAGACGACTATGTGTGTGTTGTAAAACAAAATCTTTAGAAAAACTCAATTTGAAAATCAAAAGTTATGGTTCTCTGAGTGCTGGCAGCCATAAAAATCAGCATTTTCTTCATAAAGTTTTATCCCACATTGCTCCCAATTTTGAAATTTGAAGTGTTTATATGCAAATCTACAAACATATTAAGTAAATCAAATGGAGAAGACTATGCTTGTCCAAGCTTGTGCATCCACCTTGGTTTCCATGCTAGTGGGCCTAGAAAAAATTTTGTTGAAAAAATACTGGCGAAAAATATTAGTTTTCAAATCTCCAAATGCTAGTGGTTAAGTCACTAACATTCAGAGATCTAGAGACTAGCTAGTCTCCAAATCTCATAATGCTAGCGGTTAAGTCACTAACATTTAGAGATCTAGAGACTAACTAGTCTCCAAGTCTCTAAATGCTAATGGTTAAGTCACTAACATTCAGAGATCTAGAGACTAACTAGTCTCCAAGTCTCTGAATGCTAGTGGTTAAGTCACTAACATTCAGAGATTTAGAGACTAACTAGTCTCCAAGTCTCTAAATGCTAGTGGTTAAGTCACTAACATTCAAAGATCTAGAGACTAACTAGTCTCCAAATCTATAAGTCTTCAGATCTCCAAATAGAGTTAGTCTCCAGATCTCCAAATGAAAAATAAAAAGAGGAAATCATTCTGAGATTTGGAGACTAGTCTCCAAATCTCCAAGTCGCCAGATCTCCAAGTCTCCAAATCTTCAAATCAAGTTTGTCTCCAAATCTCACAAAGAATAAAGTACATCATGAGATTTGGAGAGTTTCCAAATCTCCAAGTCTCCAAATCTCTAGATAATTATTCAGAGATCTAGAGACTAAAGTTAGTTTCCAAATCTCATAATGAGAAAAAGTGATTATGAGATCTAGAGACTAGTCTCCAAATCTTCAAATAGCTATTCAGAGATCTAGAGACTAAAGGTAGTCTCCAAATCTCATAAAGAAAATTGGAGAGAGAAAATTATTATGAGATCTAGAGACTAAAGGGATTTCTCCAAATCTCTAAATGAAACCATGGTTAAGGAAATTATTCAAAGACTAAGAGATTAATGTAGTCTCCAGATCGTCAGATGGGCTGAGGTTAAAGATGGGTTAGTCCAAGCAGAGAATGAGAAGATGACAAGTGGCAAGTTCTGGTGGCATGTGTAGATTTTAAAGGAAATAAAAGATTTAAAAAATTATAAAGTTCAGACTTTGGAGAATTTTAAAATTTTTTAATGACAGAGTTGTTCATGGGAAAATATCTGGGAGATTCATTTTTTATTAGAATATGGTAGTATAATATGTTTTCAGAAATGCCAGAAGATGATGGATGCAATGATGGCAGTTAGAACCAGATCAAATCAAGTTGCTGAGAGCAGTAAGAGCTTTTAAATCCATGACCATATTTTGGGGAGATTTTTCTTCTTCCAAAATTGATTGATTTTGCAAATCCGACAGGAAAAAATGATTCAGATTTTCAATGATGATAGAAAAAGAGGGTACAGAGGACTAAATTAAATTTCAAGGAAGAGTAAAGGACAAAGAAATCAGATTTCCAGTGGATGAGTAGATTTTATGGAAAAAATGATAAATTTATCAGATTTTGAAGATGCCCGGGAGGATCAGATTTTCAAAAGAAGAGAGAAGTAAATGAGATTAGATTGTAGAATGGACAAGTGTTGGTCAAGTACAGATTTTAGGTTTTCTCTCTCAATCTATTTATTATTTTCTCTTCTTAGTTGTAAGGGTTCCTGTTCTTGTTTCTTCTTCGATTCTGTTGAAAGGTTTCAGATTGGTTCTACCCTCTCACTCAGAAGATTTTACAACAGACTTCCAAATCATTTTATGAATGTATTTCTGCAAGACACATTTCTCAATCCTATCTATACTTTGAGTTTTCTGTTATTAATGTATTGAAGCAAGAATATTTCAATAAAATATAGTGCAGTCCCTATTCTCTATTGTTATGTCTCTTTGCATTCTATTGATGCTCTTGTATGTTTTATTTGTAAGGCATCTAAAAACATACCAACTACAAGGTAGTTTGTTTAATTATTTGTGAGTTTCTCTCAAGGAGAGAATTAAATTTCATAAATGGTTTTAGAGAGCAGACATTATTGAAAGATTTGATGCAACAATTTGGAAGTGAGAGGATAGTTTGTAAGGCAGTTTGTCTGGATTGCATTCAGTTTGTTAGGCATTCTGTAGTATTTTGTTTGATTTATAACCTGTGGATTACATCTTTTGACTCATTGCCCAAGAATAGGCACTGGTTGGCTGTTTGTAATGCAATTATTTTTAAGTCATCAAGCACAAATTTTCATTACCAATTCTTTTATATTTTTAAGTTTATGCACATTGTGAAAGGACTGTATCCGGGTGATATAGTTTAGATTGTTGATTCCTTGGAGAGAGAATCAGAGGTTAACCTTCCTTGAGTTGCACTCACAAAAAGAAGGATTCACATCCTTATTCCATTGTCTATGCTATCACATTCATAGTTTCTACTGCTATCCTCTATATGAGAATGATTCTCAGCTGTCTATAGAGTGATTTTTTATTTAAAAAAATTTGAAGCCTAGATAGCATGACAGTGAAGATAAAATCCACTAATCAAAAGCTTACTTAAAATATAGTAACCTATTTATAGGCAATACCCACCTGAGTCCTGTGGAGCTCGAAGCAGAAGGGGGATCTTATCCAATCCTCATCAATTAGGCTTTTCTTGCAAACTTGGAGCCCCTTTTAATTGAGAATCAAGACCATAATTTGCCAAGTTTGACCCTACAAGAAAAATCCCTAAAAAATTGGCAACTCTACTAAGGATTGAAATAAGTTTACTACTAAGAGTATCCCAGAGTCTTGCTATATTTAGTTTGGGGAAGAGTCTCATAAATGTCATAATTTGAAAGTTGTTTTCAAATCTGCAAGTGTATTACCTAGATTTGTTGTTGTAAAAATTTAAAATTATATGTGACTTTACTGAGGGGAATGCCCAGAATCTGTTGGTGTTTCAAAGAAGATCAGTAAAATTTGTATCCTCTGAAGAGAGGTGGTGACTATGTGCTAGAACAAACCTGAGGTGTGAGGCCTTGTATCAAATTTCAGTCAAATGTGAAGAGAACAACAACAATCAGCAAAGGCTTCTAGGTATTCTCCATTCAGTATTTTATGTGTTCACATGGTCCTTATCAAATGGTTTTGTCATTAAAAAAAGGACATATGAAAATGAAATTATATACTTCTAGTTTGAACCGTGAGTTAAGTCATAGATGTGAAGTATGTTAGAAAGGATCAGTGACAAAAGAAGGTTAACTTCAAGTATAGATTTTCTGTCACTGGTCTTGAAGAATTTCAAGTGTGTGTGCAAAAGTTGTAGCCAGTAATGGATGTTCACAAGATTTCTTTTGTCAAAGGATACATGCCATTTTGTTATGATGGCATACATGGTTTTCCTAATGAAATCCCTAAAGGAATCAGAGGACATTTGCCTAAGTTTAATGGGAACCATCTTGTTTCAGCCAGTCACCATGTTCAGTTATTTAGTGACTTGATGTGTGACTTTGAAATTGCTCATGAAGATGTGCATATGAAATTGTTTGTTTAAACTTTGGAAGGTGATGCTAGAGACTGGTTTTTTTTTCTACCAGCATGTTCTATTTCATCTTGGAGTGAGTTGCATTCAGCCTTCATGGAGTAGTTTGCAGAAAGGGTAAGCATATCTGATTCTTATAGTAAGTTTTTGAAGATTCATATTGAGAGTGATGAACTTGTTCCTCAATTCAATATCAGATTTGCAAAAGTTTTGAATGAGATCCTTGAAAGTTACAGACCCAATGATCAAGTGTGTGTAAGTGTCTACTTCAATGCATTTGATAAGAAAATGAACTACTTATTGAGGGACAAAGAACCTAAATCATTATATCAAGCATTTATAATTGTAATGGATATTGAAAATAGTTTGAAGTATGGATTGACTAGAGGTCATTTTTCCATGAACGTATGCCAATATAATGAATGTGAAAGAAAAGAGGAATGTGGTGTTGATGCCTCAGTTTCAAATCAATGTATCAACACTTCTACTATAGTTTCTAATCAAGTTGAAATTTCAAATCAAAACATGTGTATAAATGTGATGGAGTCTTTTCCTATTAATGAAATGTGTGTTCATGATGCTACAACAGTAAGATATGTTCTAGACTTTGATAGAATTTAGCAATGTGCTAATATTTTGAATTGTGAATTAGCTACAACAGTAAGTTCCTGTAACATTGATTACGAACATGATGTTGTTAGTGTTTCTAGACATGAACTTGCTGCATCTATATCTCAGTCTTGTGCAAATGAAGAGGTTAAAAGTTATGTCTCTGATAATGAATTTGAAGTTGTTGACCCAACATTTCAAGAAGAGCCGGTAACACAAGATGAAGAATGTGATTCATGTGCATATTAATCACAGTCAGAGGAACATAGTGCTGAAAATGGTTATTCAAGTGAGAATGATGAAGGCAGTGATGTTGAGATGTCTTCATATGAGTCGGATGCAACATGGGAAGAAGAAAGTAGTGATGGAAGTGAATACTCATTTGAAAGTGAAGGTATGAATTCTTTTTCTGAATCTGAAAATGAAAGTGCATCTCAGTTTTTGCATTATACAAATCAGTTTGAATATCAAGAGCTCGAGAGTGATTTGTCTTCAAAGTATGAAGATAAGGAAATGGTAATTCAATGTGATATCAATGAACATGAAGATTTGAATGAAAGGTTATCTAATGGTTCTGCATTGGATAATGAAGTTGTAGCATATAGCAAAGATTTTATGAGTGAATCATGGTCTTGCTGTAATGGTTATCCTAAACAAGATAATGAAGAGGATGTAATTATGGACACTATATGCTTGGTAGGTGATGTTGACAGT
Source organism: Chamaecyparis obtusa (assembly GCA_027943335.1). NCBI lineage: Eukaryota > Viridiplantae > Streptophyta > Pinopsida > Cupressales > Cupressaceae > Chamaecyparis > Chamaecyparis obtusa. Next base: position 895,772 of record BSBK01000497.1, on the reverse strand, counting down.
GAATCTTCATATAGTTTTAATTTTTCTTCATATACTGAGAGACTCCATGAAAATGAAATGGGTAGTGAATTTAAAGTGTTTACTAATGCTTTATATGATGAGGATTTTGATGATGATCAACCCATTTTTTGTCATAATGTTCAAAGAGGAGTATTGCATGGAGTTATCAATCTGTTGTTTGAAAAACACATGGAGGTTTCAGATTCAGTTGAACCAGATGCAAATGATGACATACTATCTTCTTGTTGTGAGAAATCAGAATGTTCTTGTTCCATGTGTGACAAAATTTTAAATGATGATGTTGCATTTTATGAGTTTGATGATGAAGTGCTTGATAGAGTTGTATTTGAAGATCAACTAACACTTTATAGTATTTAATTAATAATAATTTTTGTGGCATGAATACTAATCAGCATATTGATTATGAAGATGCATTCAGAGGTTTTGGAGTGGTTTCAGAATTTGATGATGATGAAATGTGTGAGTATAAATACGATTATTCATTTGAACTCCAACCAGCTACACTTGAGGATATGCAAAGTCAGGGTATGAATGATGTTTTTTATCAAGTAGAGTATGAGACTTTTGCATTTCAGATTGATAGCATGCATGAATCAGTAGATAAAGATCAGTTCCAATCTAATGGTAGTATTCATGAGCATGTTGAGTCTTATTTTCATAGTGAGCAAGATGAAGAAAGTGTTTCAAATTTTTACCTGCACTATGAAAATGAAGATAGTTATTTTGTTTTGCTTAATGAGCTGATTGAAAGTGTTGATATGCTTGGTGAAAGAAATGGGAATAAAATGCCTAGCTTACTTCAAGAAGAAAGAAATGAAAATAAGGTATATGACAGAGGCAAGAAGTTTTGAAAAATTTTCGGTGACTCGGGGCCATCGTTTGTACATAGTAAGAGTAGTTTTCTTGCTTTCAATAAAGGTGTTTTAGAGGGGTTCTTGTTCAGAGTTTTGAGAAAAGGTGTCAAGCTGATTTCAAGTTTTGGGGTGGTTTGCTTCTACCATGAGATTTTGAGGTTCTCTGCATGCCTGAATGGGGCATGCGTCCACAGTCAGAGCCATTGTTGGTACTAAAAAATGCAACATGGGTTTTGAGTACCATGTTAAAATTTTGCAATTTGAAGCTTTTTAAATCATTTTTATGCATATATACCTGACTGTCATTTTGAAGCTTATGAGGTGTTCTAGGTGTTCAAAACACTTCATTTAGTATATGCATGCATTCTATGATGTTACTTTATCATCTCGAATCATTCGGTGAAGTCCCATTTTGAGCAAGTGTCAAATTGCACAATTTTGCCTAAATGCCAAATCACTGTCGGAGGCCCTATTCGGTTGATTGTATCTTTCTCCCAGAGATTGATCATAATATGCTATTGGTTGCATCATATTGTAGACATAGGAATGAGTCATCATGCCAATTTTCAGCTCCCCATGTGCCTGTTTAGTCACTTTGTTGGAGCCCTTCCGTTTGCAGAATGTCAATATTCTCTGAGTGTGCATTATTCAGATTTCCAGCCATGTTTTTTATCATAACTCAAAAAAATACAAACTGCGTCGGGCTAAATTTTACATATGTTTGAGAGGACTATGTGTGCATTGTACAACAATTTTTTTAGAAAAATCCAGTTTGAAAATCAAAAGTTATGAGTCTCTAAGTGCTGGCAGCCATAAAAAATCAGCATTTTCTTCATAAAGTTTTTATCCCACATTGCTCCCAATTTTGAAATTTGAAGTGTTTATATGCAAATCTACAAACGTATAAAGTAAATCAAATGGAGAAGGCTATGCTTGTCCATGCTTGTACATCCACCTTGGTTTCTGTGCCAGTGGGCCCAGAAGAAATTTTGTTGAAAAAATGCTGGCGAAAAATGTTAGTCTCCAAATCTCTAAATGCTAGTGGTTAAGTCACTAACATTCAGAGATCTAGAGACTAGCTAGTCTCCAAATCTCATAATGCTAGCGGTTAAGTCACTAACATTCAGAGATCTAGAGACTAACTAGTCTCCAAGTCTCTTAATGCTAGTGGTTAAGTCACTAACATTCAGAGATCTAAAGACTAACTAGTCTCCAAGTCTCTGAATGTTAGTGGTTAAGTCACTAACATTCAGAGATCTAGAGACTAACTAGTCTCCAAGTCTCTGAATGCTAGTGGTTAAGTCACTAACATTCAAAGATCTAGAGACTAACTAGTCTCCAAATCTCCAAGTCTCTAGATCTCCAAATAGAGTTAGTCTCCAGATCTCCAAATGAAAAATTAAAAAAAGAAATAATTCTAAAATTTGGAGACTAGTCTCCAAATCTCCATGTTGCTAGATCTCCAAGTCTCCAGATCTCCAAATGAAGTTAGTCTCTAAATCTCACAAAGAATAAAGTATATCATGAGATTTGGAGACTAGTCTCCAAATCTCCAAGTCTCGAAATCTCTAGATAATTATTCAGAGATCTAGAGACTAAAGTTAGTCTCCAAATCTCATAATGAGAAAAAGTGATTATGAGATCTAGAGACTAGTCTCCAAATCTCCAAATAGCTATTCAGAGATCTAGAGACTAAAGTTAGTCTCCAAATCTCATAATGAGAAAAAGTGATTATGAGATCTAGAGACTAGTCTCCAAATCTCCAAATAGCTATTCAGAGATCTAGAGACTAAAGGTAGTCTCCAAATCTCATAAAGAAAAGTGGAGAGAGAAAATTATTATGAGATCTAGAGACTAAAGGGATTTCTCCAAATCTCTAAATGAAACCATGGTTAAGGAAATTATTCAAAGACTAAGAGATTAATGTAGTCTCTAGATCTCCAGATGGGCTGAAGTTAAAGATGGGTTAGTCCAAGCAACGAATGAGAAGATGACAAGTGGCAAGTTCTGCTGGCATGTGCAGATTTTAAAGGAAATAAAAGATTTAAAAAGTTATAAAGTTCAGACTTTGGAGAATTTTAAATTTTTTTAATGACAGAGCTGTTCATGGAAAAAGTTCTGGGAGATTCATTTTTTATCAGAATATGGCAGTATAATATGTTTTCGGAAACGCTAGAAGATGATGGATGCAATGATAGCAGTTAGAACCAAATCAAATCAAGTTGCTAAGAGTAGTAAGAGCTTTTAAATCCATGACCATATTTTTGGGAGATTTTTCTTCTTCCAAAATTGATTGATTTTGCAAATCCAGCGGGAAAAATGATTCATATTTTCAATGGTGATAGGAAAAGAGGGTACAGAGGACTAAATTAAATTTCAAGGAAGAGTAAAGGACAAAGAAATCAGATTTCCAGTGGATGAGTAGATTTTAAGGAAAAAAAGACAAATTTATTAGATTTTGAAGATGCCCGGGAGGATCAAATTTTCAAAGGAAGAGAGAACTAAATGAGATTAGATTGCAGAATGAACAAGTGTTGGTCAAGTACAGATTTTAGGTTTTCTCTCTCAGTCTATTTATTATTTTCTCTTCTCAGTTGTAAGGATTCCTGTTCCTATTTCTTCTTTAGTTCTATTGAAGGGTTTAAGATTGGTTTTGCCCTCTCACTCAGAAGATTTTACAGTAGGCTTCCAAATGGTTTTATGAATGTATTTCTGCAAGACACATTTCTCAATCCTATCTATGCTTTGAGTTTTCTGTTATTAATGTATTGAAGCAAGAATATTTCAATAAAATACAGTGCAGTCCCTATTCTCTGTTGTTATGTCTCTTTGCATTCTGTTGATGCTCTTGTATGTTTTATTTGTAAGGCATCTGAAAACATACCAACTACAAGGTAGTTTTTTTAATTATTTGTGAGTTTCTCTCAAGGAGAGAATTAAATTTCATAAATGGTTTTAGAGAGCAGACATTATTGAAGGATTTGATGCAACAATTTGGAAGTGAGAGGATAGTTTGTAAGGCACTCTATCTAGATTGCATACAATCTGTTAGGCATTCTGTAGTATTTTGTTTGATTTATAACCTTTGGATTACATCTTTTGACTCCTTGCCCAAGAATAGGCACTGGTTGGTTGTTTGTAATGCAGTTATCTTTAAGTCATCAAACACAAATTTTTATTACTAGTTCTTTTATATTTTTAAGTTTATGCACATTGTGAAAGGACTGTATCCAGGTGATATAGTTCATATTGTTGATTCCTTGGAGAGAGAATCAGAGGTTAACCTTCGTTGAGTTGTACTCACAAAAAGAAGAAATATTCACATCCTTATTCCATTGTCTATGCTATCACATTCATAGTTTCTACTGCTATCCTCTGTATGAGAATGATTCTTAGCTGTCTACAGAGTGATCTTTTGTTTAAAGTAATTTGAAGCTTAGATAGCATGACAGTGAAGATCAAATACACTAATCAAAAGCTTACTTAAAATATAGTAACCTATTTATAGGCAATACCTACTTGAGTCCTGTGGAGCTTGAAGGAGAAGGGGGATCTTATCCAATCCTCATCAATTAGGCTTTTCTTGCAAACTTGGAGCCCCTTTTAACTGAGAATCAAGCCCATAATTTTCCAAGTTTGACCCTATAAGAAAAATTCCTAACAGTACACACAACATCACAATCCACTCCCTTCTCCATTATGGGAGCACCACCTCCACCTACAAAATCCCAAACTGCCACTCAGGCACAGAGCTCAGCACGTGTGCAACATCCACCTTCCATGAAAAGCTCCATGCAAGCAATGCCTCCTCCTTTCATGAGCCAAGCCTCCACATTAGCACAACTCTTCCAGGGGGCAGCGTAAGAACCCCCCCTCTACCACTTAGAAAACCTTCTCCCAAGCATCCCTTCCACCCATCACCTAGCTAACTTTTGCACAAGTTTCTATCCCACCCTTCATCACCAATACACAAGCCCAACAACTTGCTTTCACGAAAGGAATTTGATTTATGGGATCCTAAAACTAACTATCCACATTGCAAAATCCCTCCATCACTCCCATAGTTCTAACTATATCCATATCTAAACTTATTGCAAGGACATATTCTTCTTGGGATTTTAATCAGGCACAAATGAATGCCCTAGGAATACAAATGCAATCTCATATCTATAATTCTATAAGAATACGACCTACTATCCAATTTGTAGAAAAACCCCCACCACAACCTCCTCCAGCTACATCTCTCTCCATATTCTCCAACTATCTATCCATGCTAGAAACCATCTCTCAAATTGTGCCACCAGTGCAACAACAAAGATCCTCTCATTTTTCCAGCTATCTTGCACAACCACCTCCTACCACCAACCTCCAAGAAAAAATTTCACTGCTTAGTAATGGAAGGATGCACCCTACCTACATTGGCCAAACACAAGGCCAACCCCATCATCAATCCACAAAATTATACCAACCTCCCCCACAACAATAGTACTTCCCAGCACAACATCAACATCCTCTTATCCCCCAGAAGAAATAAACAATACCATACTTGGCACAACAATATGCCTCTACATATCAACAACAATTCGTTACCCAACCATCACCATAGAATCCATTCCAATTTGCTTACATAGAAGGGAAATATCCCTTGCAAATCCCCCAGTATCCTCCTCAAAACCATCCATATTCCCCTACACCATCATATCCCTTCCCAATTGGAGTACCCACTCCAACTCTTGTTAATTTAGAGTGGGAAGAATTAAAGAATTCTCTCAAGGAGCTCAGAGCTGGAACATAAAGAAAGAATTTAAAATTTGAAGAGTTTTGTCCCTATCCTTTTGATGGATCTATCACAACAATTCCCTTCCCCAAGCATTTTGAGACACCTAAATTTGACAAGTATAGGGAGAAGGGAGCTCCAATCATCTATGTTAAGGAGTTTAACATGGCTTGCCAAGAGGTAGTGTACAAAAAATAATTCCTCATGCACCCCTTTCCCAAAAGTTTGGGAGGAACTGCTATTGAGTGGTTCTATAAAATACCCTATGGGTCAATCACAACTTTTACAGAGCTTTCTAACAAGTTCATGGCACAATACACACACAATGTCAAGAATGAGCCATCCCTTTTGGACCTATGCAATTTGAAACAAAAGGGAGGTGAGAGCCTAACTGACTACCTACATAGGTGGAAGAACCTTACTACAAGGCTATCATACCAACAACTAGAAAAGTATCTCACAAAATATTCATTGAGAATTTTCATCTGAAGTTATCCCACTTCATGCATATTAATTGCATACAAAATTATTAGGAAATTAAGGGTAAATGGATGGCTATTGAAAGATCTTGTTGGTGTTCAAAATGGACGCTTATGCTCTTAGGCTGCCAATATACCCTCAGGCTGATTTTAGGAGGGGTTAGCTCAAAAATGTATAGGGATCTTAGGGTAACTGGACCAACTATAGGTACAAGACTACCCTCTTCACTTCTGGCTTTGCAAAACCAAGGTGGGTGCACCTAACCCAGTGAAAACTATACTTCACACACCAAAGACTAGGTCTAAACAATAGATTGATAGTAAGAAAGTAATAAATGCTAACCTCACATTCATTGACTCTCCATTACTATTGGGTAACACAATCATACAACCAAAGACTTAAATCTTAAAATGGTTCTTGATTTAGGATTTGGATTGCAACAACTTCAATCAGCATATGTTGACAAGAGGACTACTCATTTAGGCCAGTGCCTCATCCATTGGGGAAGATTTTTTTAGACACAAGAGATACACATACTAGAATATATTTAAGATTCACAACCATAAATACATCTACCACAATCCTTACTGCTTACAAAGAATCCTATTGTAGACAATAGTAAACTCATATCTCACCTAGAACATCATTTAATCCAATCCAAGATCAAAACTCAAGAATGAAGATACATACATAAAACAATATATAATGAACTAGAAAGCTCAAAGTCCACCTAACTTGACACGGAGGAGAGAGAAGAATCATGTATTTGTATTAAGTATGATGAATCTTTTCTGTGCATACAATCAGTCATAACAAATCAAGCTTGCAAACTACAGCTTAGACCTACAACTTTCTTCTTTCATCAACAAACACTAAATCAAAACTGTTACAAAACCTTGGGACCAAAACTAGGGACTGCTTTTTTGAATTTTGAAACTGGAACCTCTACAAAATTAGAAATTCAACACTATATACCACTGGTTACCTTGGAATGCTAAACAAATTAGGATGCAACAAGCTTCAGATAACCAGGGTAAGTGTTAGGGTTTCCACCCACCAAACAATTCAAATAGATCAAAAATTAATACACTGGAGGGAAAACCAAACAACCTTGAGCAATCAAACCTAAAATTCGATCTTCACTTATGGTAATTCTTCTGGAAATGTACTGAAGATCAAGAAATTCCTAAAAATCCATCTAATTTGACCTCCTACATCATGCCTCAAAACACCCCTATTCATTCCCCCCATGACACAAAACTCCCTGCAGTCAATCATCACACTCACTGTACCACACTAGAACAATCGACACCACCAAACAAATCAAATCCGGCCACTACAATATTAAAAACTAGTCCTTTCTATCGCTGGAAATGTCTAAGGAAATTCAAATTTGAATTTCAATAGTCACTTCATGGTGCCTACAGTATATTGGCGGTTGACATTTGAATCTGACCTATCTTTAAGTCACGACCATCAGATATCTCCTTTTCATGGGTCTTATGTGGTTAACTCATCCAAACACCTCAGGTTAACTCCTAGCGACAAGGCGACAAGGCCTTTTCTTATTCATGAGATGAAAAACTTAACCACCACTTAACCCTGTGAACTGGCAAATAAAGGGAACTTCTAACCTCAGTCCTATTTGGAAAATTGGTGAATACACAAGAAAATTGAGGGCCCACTGATTATCTAGCGAATTAGCAACCAAAGACATCTCGCCAATTCGCTAAAAAATTTGAAACACTACCACTTTATCTAGAGATTTAGTGAACATGTATTCACTAAATTGCTAAAAGATTTTAGAACCCTACCAAAAACTTTGCGAATGAGTGGACACAGAAGACTTTATCGGTTCCACCAAAAACTTGTCCAAATCACCAAAAACCTTAGACCAAAAATTGGGTCCGCCTGAAAAGAGATCAATGGTTGTCGTATAATCTCATGCATCTGACACATTCTATCAGATCTTATGACAACCATTGGATCAACCCTTTTAAACTACTCCGACAGATCCCTTGACATGAAACAAATCTATGGTCAATCTTAAACCCTCATAAGCCATGAAGATTCCACCAGAACATACACCCACCGTCGATGAAGAATCTCACCCTTGTTTTGATAAACCTCTGACACATAAAAGAATCAATGGCTGGTCTTATAGCCTCATGTGTCAGAAATGACCCTTAAGATCATACGCTGGTCGTCGATGCTCTACTACTGTTAGAACCACTAAGCCTCCAAAATTGTTGGTCCCACTAACAATATTTTGAGTCATTAATATGTGGACCAATGATAAAATGCTGACCTAGCACACCTAGCATGTGGACCCATTACATCTAAAAGCCTTTGCTGTGAAAGAGAATCAATGGATAGCGCAACTTCGCAACCCTCTAACACATCGCATAAGATCTTACGCCTATCATTGGATCAAGCTGGTGTCAGAAAGCCAGGCCCAGGAAAGGATAAAGGCCAGAAACTTTAGGAAATATTAAGGCATTAACTTAGGAAAAATTAAAGCACCGCCGGGCTTGTAGACTTAGGAAAAATCAGCGATTATTAAAAAGGGCCCGAACAACATCAGTCGCAAGATCGCATAACATAAAAAAGTTTCACGCTATCACTCGACAAAGGGGGTTAATAATTAAGCACATGCATTTAGAAATTTAAGTGGCTTGGATAAAGTAATGCAAAATTAGAACAAGGCCAGGGCATTTTTAGGGCTTTCACTATAACGGCTAGTTTTTCAAAAATTTCACCTAGGGTTTGTGCCAGAGACCTAAAAAAAATTGTAGAGACCGGTAGAAAAATGCTAGAGCCATGAAATTTTTTACTAGTGCTAATAGTGGCTCATACTCGGGGACGTGTATCTCCTACAAATACAAAAAGCAAGCTAGAATCTCCTAGAAGAGTAGACCAACTCAAAATTCTAACCCAAAAAGCAAAAATAGATGACTGTACAGGGGAAAACCTAAACTACTGCTCATGGAAAAGATACTTCGGGAGAAGTAAAACTTCAAGAATTGTCCATGAACAGGCAATTCCAAAGCACCACCAATTAAATCTTTTAGGACATAAGACTCTGTCCCCCATTTGCTTTCAATAAGATAAGGGCCCAACCAAATTGGATTAAACTTTCCATGCTTTCCCTTGTCTTCCAACCTTGCATTCGACATCAGGACAAATTATTAGCTTCAAAACTCCTTTGAGTAGCTCTCCTATCAAATAAATCCTTACATTGTCTTTGCAATGTCTCATTTCTTTTATGTGCATCTCTCCTTACTTCTTCCAATTGGATCAGTTCATCCATTCTTACTCTCATCTCATCATTCAAGTCCTCATCATATGCTTGGATAAACTTATACATCTGCAATAAATTATTTTGAGGCAGTCTAGCACCTATTCCATATACCAAATCAAATGGAGCACAACCTATAGCCTTCTTAATAGTTACCCTGTCATTCCATAGTGCCCACCATAACTTTGAGTGCCATGATTTCTTATTCTTGACCAACACTCTCTTGAGAATCTTAATTAGACTTTTATTACTAGACTCAGCCTGGCCATTTCCTTTTGGATGATATGGGGAAGAAAATGAAATGTGTATCCCATATTGCTGACAAAAATCATTAAATTCCTATGATCTAAAACACATTGCATTATCAACCACAATTACCTCTGGGCAACCAAACCTTGTAAGGATGTTCTGCATCATAAAATCTATCACAACTTTGCTAGTAGCCTTTCTAGTAGGGATAGCTTCTACCCACTTAGTAAAATAGTCTGTTGCCACTAGTATGTAAGAATGTCCACCACTAGACTTATTTGGAATTTCTCCAATAAAATCAATACCCCACTTCTGGAAAGGAGCCTGAACTGCAATAGGCCTGAGTGGTAGATTCCCATTAAATTTCAACTTTCCAGCAAATCTCTAACATGCATCACACCTCCTTACAAATTGATGTGTATCCTTAAAAATTGTAGGCCACCAAAATCCAGACCTAAGGATCTTGTGAGTTGTGGTCTTTGCAATATAATGTCCTCCACAAACACCTTGGTGCATTTCCTTCAACATAGACTCAGACCTCTCATGGTCTATGCACTTTAGCAATACTCCTTCATTGCTTCTCCACCATAACTTACCATGTATAATGGCATACCTTGCTAATTGTAACTTAATAGTTCTCCTTCTATTTTCATCCATCTTAGGGGGAAGGACCAATTTCTGCAAGTAACCAATAATATCTTTGTACCAGTCACAACAATCCATATCACAAATATATGGCCTTTGTTCTTCTTCTAACATATTCACATGATTTGCAATTAAATTGCTTTGTGCCATTAATTTTGCAAGACCTAAGCCTCTTACCAATTTTGTAATCTGGATATCAATATTAAATTCTTGGATCCTATTGATCCATCTACATCTTTTCCCTGAAACCTCTTGTTGCACCAATATATCCTTAACTGTAGCACTAGGAACATAAGCCTCCACCTTAGCTCACACAAGATAACATCTAAAAGCCTTGACTGCTTTAACTAAGGCATAAGCCTATTTCTCAGTAATATTATATTTCAATTCTGCTGCTTGTAGGGATTTACTAAAAAATGATATGGGTTGTTCATATCCATCTGAATTCTTTTGCAATAAAAATGCTGCAACTGTATGACAAGAAGCAAAAGAAAATATCTGCATGGGCTTACCATAATCAAGTGTCCTCAAAACTGGAGCATCCTTGATGGCCTTTTTGATATTTTTGAAAGATTCATCTGCTTCTTCATTCCATTCAATCTTTGCTTCTTTTTTCAACATCCTATAGATAGGGAGACTGATTTCTGCAAAATTTGTAACAAATCTCCTTAGAAAGTTTACCTACCCAAAGGACTATATTCCTTTAACATTTCTAGGTGGTGAAAGCTTATCTATAGCTATAACCCTTTCAAGGTCAATTCTCACTCCATCCTTGGACATAATATGCCCTAAGAGCTTGCCTTCCACAACACCAAAAGAACACTTCTTCGGATTCAAGGAAATCCCATACTCCAAAGCCCTAATAAAAATCTTCTCAAGATGTTCACAATGCCGATCTTCCTTTTCTGAATATGCTATGAGATCATCCTGATACACCACTAGGAATTTATTTATGAAGTCTACAAAGGCCACATCCATAGCTCTCTAAAAAGTAGCTCCTGCATTTGTCAAACCAAAGGGCATTCTAACATAAACATATGTTCCCCAAGGGGTAGTGAATGTAGTCTTGAATTGTTATGACTCCTTGACCATGACCTGATTATATCCAGAGAAACCATCCATCATGGACATTAACTCTAATCCAGTAACCTTCTATAGCATATTCTCCATATTAGGCAAACCATAATTATCCTTCAAAGAATTGACATTCAAGTTCCTAAAGTCAACACATAACCTAATGTCACCATTCTTCTTTTTGACTGGAACCAAGTTTGACCCCCAAGTAGAATGTCTGACAGGCTTGATGATGCCAGCATCCATCATCCTTTTGAGTTCATCTTGCATTTTTGGTGCCAAGGTAGGGTTCACAAGCCTTAATTTCTACCTAAAAGGTTTATTACCTTCTTTCAATGGTATTTCATGCTGGAATAGATCTTCTTTATAAGCTTTCAAATCATCATAAGACCATGCAAAGACATGTCTAAATTTTTTGAGAAGATCAATCAGATTATTCCTAGTTCTTTGGGACAAACATTTACCTATGTAAACATTTTTGGGTACTTGACTTGTTCCTAAATTTACTTCCTCCAAATCATTTATCTTATCAACAAATTTAGGAAAACAAGTCCTTTCTTTATCATCAAATGCTCTCTCAAGAGCAACCAATCCCCTTGGGATCCTATTTGACTTTAGTTGCAAAACCTCTTTCCCAAGAACATTTTCTTTTCCATTTCTAATGTCAACATAAGTGCTGAAATCCATTTCCTGACCATCAAAATGAGATTCACACTACAAAAACCTTAGTATATCCCGATCATCAAAAAAAACCTGCCAATTCTCAACATTGTCTGGGATAGAAGGCCTAGACTTACACTCAATCCTGGATATCCCTGCAAAGGTAATATCCTCTAGCCTTAATGCTATGTTTGCTAATAAGTCAGCCATCCTATTTTGGCTTCTATCCACCCAATCAATACCAAAGGCACTGAAACCTTCAATTTCATCCCAAACAACATTTCTATATTGTTTCAGCCTTTGATTCTTTGATGCATACCTTGATCTAATCTAAGAAATTATTAACTCAGAGTCACCAATCACCCTAAGATGTTTGATTCCATGTTTTGATGCTTGTCTCAAACCAATCAGTAGGGCCTCATATTCAACAACATTATTTGTGCAAAGGAACAAGATAGTGAAAGAAAACTTGAAAGTCTTACCACTTGGGGATATCAATAGCACTCTTGCTTTGGCACCTTCCTTTGAACTTGCACCATCAAAATACAGAGTCCATAAGACATTACCTTTTGCCACGTTGTTTTCATCATCAGCCAGGAAGATAGGCTTGACCTTTTCTTGCACCTTTGTCTCCTGAACTTGGAAAGAACCAATGTCAGTGTCAACAAAGCAATTCATATTGTCATCTTCATCCTCCTCAATCATGTGTGGAGTTCTAGCTTCTCTTGAAACCTTCACACTTTCTCCTTCAATGCTAAAAGTAGAAAAAGATAAGTCACATTGAATACTTCCTCCCATAGAAGTACTCCATTTTCTAGATAATAGCATTCCATACTGAGGAGGAATGTCAACTACAAGAACACTCATAGTTAGTAGTTTGTCAGGAAATGCTACTAATTTATAAGGCAAAGCCTTAATGGTACCAATAACTGGTACTTCTCTTGAGTCCATAGCTTGGCATCTCCCATGAGGTGTATCAACCTTTAATCCTAATGACTTCATGATCTCTGTAGGCATGATAGTGTTTGATGCTCCAGAATCAATCATGCAATTCTTTAATAATTTTCCATTTATCATGAGGGACAAGAAGAAAGGATCCACTATCCCTGATGTAGTATTTATAGCATTTTCATTCAAAAATATCTGAGGAATCTGAGATACAATTTCTTCATTTTTACTATCAAGTGTTTCATCTAAGGAAGCCACATGCTTGTCACCTCTCTTCATTTCTTGGACCTTTATAGAAGTGGCACCATTTACCCAATCCAAGGCCTTGACCTTGTGCTCTTCTATTCTCATCATTTCTAACAATGGAACCTTGATAGTTATTTGTGAAAGCAATTTAGTCATATCAATGGGAACATATGTATGGTTGCCCATGTCAACCTTAATCTCAGTGCCATCTTTATTTTCCTTTTGGATAGTCAAGTCAGATTTACCTTTGTGTAGAAACTCATCATCCTTCTGAGGTATAGGAACAACTATCTCTAATGTCTTTGCTTTACCTTGAGGTATTGCAATAGGTCCCTTCTTCTTTTTTACTTTAACCTTACTGACAACACCAGCATCTTTCTCCTTTTCCTCATGCTGTTGTGTACTTTTTTCTGATTTCTTGATAAACATGCTACTAGGTTTACCATTTGTGCTTCCAACTATCCTATTTCTCAAATTATAATTGCTCTTGGCTTGAGTGACCATGTTTGTAGTGATTTGAGCAATTTCTTATTAGAGGGTCTCCTTAAGGAAACATGTTCCTCACACTTCACTATACTACATCCAACATTATCAAATTCTTCTTCCTCACCATCAATAGAGTCAACCTCATCCCATGCATGTGAAGAAGTCATTGCACAACCACTTTGATCATATTGACTATCTTGTTCTTGATTCTTAGATAAATTCAGAGCAATAACATAATGTTCTGGACTATGAGGAGACTGACAAGTAGTACACCATGGGACATCATCATTCATGTTAACTAAATTTCTTTGCAAAGGATCAGGAATCCTATCATCAGGCCTATCCCTCTTAACTGGAAAAATGGGCTTGCCATCCTTCCACTGAGTATTGTATGGGTAGTTCTGCATTCCTGGTTGCCTACCAAAATTACTTGAAACAGGCCGGTCATTTGTTACAACCCTATTGTTTCTTTTTTCATCAGGCTTTAGATCCTCTAAAGCACTTAGAATTTTATTTAGATTATCCTCCTCCTTTGGCTTAAAGTTAGCAAACCTTCCCATCTCTTTCTTATTTTGCACTTGAGGCCTACAATCATCTCTTCTCCCTAATTTTCCTGATATTCTTCTATTACTTTCTATGTTGATAGCCGACTTGTAAGCCTCCCCAAGATTTCTAGGGTTCTTATCCCTTAAGAGGTAGCCCATCTTTGCATCAAAAGAATTCAAGTATGTCACAAGACACACTTTGTCATCTAATCTGATAACTTGCAAGAGCCTATGCATAGCCTTTTGGAATCTTATATTAAATTCAAGAACCTCCTCATTCTGATTTTTCTTTATGTTATTGTATTCATTCAAAATAAAACCATCATTTGTTTTATCTCCATAATGCTCCTTGAAACAATTTTTAAATTCATTCCAAGATCCTATACTAGCATGGGGAAATCCTCTAAACCAATCCCTAGCATCCTCGGTCAGAGATTGTACAAATAACTTCGTTACAACATCATCAAGCTCAACATTATAATCATCTATTACATCCATAAATTTTTTAGATGTTCCTCACATGTGATGAAATTGTTCCCAACAAACTTTGGGAGCTTCTTTCTAATTTCATCAGGAATTACATTAGGATAACCAGGAATACCAAAAAAGATAAGTTGTTTGTACCTTTCATGAATAGGAACTCCTTGAGGCAGATCCATTCCTTGAGATGTAGATGTCCTTGTGATTGAACCAGGAGGAATTTTAGCAGCACCTAGAATGCCATTTGTCTGATTTGCAAGGTTACCATGATTTCCACCTTGCCCCAAAAAGGAAGCGGCAAAATTTGAAGGTCCTGAGGTATGCCTAAGAAAATAAATCTTCTTTCTTATTTCTACAATAGTAGCCTCCAACTTTGCTTTCTCTAGTTCTTTAGCCCACATTTCTTTCTCTTTTCTAGCCTTCTCAAGGTCTGCATCTAATCTCACCCTTGATCTAATGGGTTTTCCACATGAACTTGTTCATTGATTTGAAATCCAACGACTTTCTATTTGACCTTATCTCTAGGCCTAGTTATCTCATGTGTTCTATACACAATAGGTTGTTCCTCTACTCTTTTAGGCTCTGGGACAAAATTAATTGCCTCCAAATCTAACAACTGCCTCTTTAGCTAACCAACTCTTATCATGGCTTGTCTTACTCTATCTTCTTTGTCCTTTTCTCTTTGCTATTTGATAGCAACTTGTTCTTGGACTCTTCTTTCCAATTCATAGACCTCTTCAAAGATCTCTTCTGATTCAGGGAGAGTAGTCTCAGACTCATCATCTCCCACATGAAATTCATCCTCATACTAGTTCAATCCCAAATCAACAGCCTCTTCATATTCTGAAATATTTTCTTCTTGACTAGGCTTGGTTTGAGTTTCTTGTCTTGCATCCTTTTTATTTCTCCAAGTATGAGAAACATTTCTTTTCTTCTTTCCTCCCCTTGTCTGACTAGGCCTAGAAGTGCTCAGAATACCTTCTTCCATTCCTTCTTCAGGATGCTCCTTTCTCTGAGACCTAGTACCTTTGTAACTCATTTAATAAAAAATCTACTGACTAGCACTACTGTAGAGATGTTTGAGTCACCACCCAAGAATATTGGGAATCTCACAATACTATTTCCTCACTAAAAAATATCCAAATGAGCTAGATAAGACAAGGGACAAGAATAACCCTACTTTTCCAATGATGACCTACTGGTTATTATAAACTTGTGTAACACTTCCCCAGTAGAGTCGCCATCTTATTGGTGTTCAAAATGGACGCTTATGCTCTTAGGCTGCCAATATACCCTCAGGCTGATTTTAGGAGTGATTAGTTCCAAAATGTATAGGGATCTTAGGGTAACTAGACCAACTATAAGGACAAGACTACCCTCTTCACTTCTGGCTCTGCAAAACCAAGGCGGGTGCACCTAACCCAGTGAAAACTATACTTCACACACCAAAGACTAGGTCTAAACAACAAATTGATAGTAAGAAAGTAATAAATGCTAACCTCACATTCATTAACTCTCCATTACTATTGGGTAACACAATCATACAACCAAAGGCTTAAATCTTAAAATGGTTCTTGATATAGGATTTGGATTACAACAACTTCAATCAGCATATGTTGACAAGAGGACTACTCATTTAGGCTAGTGCCTCATCCATTGGGTAAGATTTTTTTAGACACAAGAGATACACGTACTAGAATATATCTGAGATTCACAGCCATAAATACATCTACCAGAATCCTTACTACTTACAAAGAATCCTTATGTAGACAATAGTAAAATCATATCTCACCTAGAGCATCATTTAATCCAATCCAAGATCAGAACTCAAGAATGAAGATACATACATAAAAAAATATATAATGAACTAGAAAGCTCAAATTCTACCTAACTTGACACAGAGGAGAGAGAAGAATCATGTATTTTTATTAAGTATGATGAATCTTTTCCATGCATACAACCAGTCATAAAAAATCAAGCTTGCAAACTACAGCTTAGACCTACAACTTTCTTCTTTCATCAACAAACGCTGAATCAAAACTGTTACAAAACCTTGGGACCAGAACTAGGGACTGCTTTTTTGAACTTTGAAACTGGAACCTCTACAAAATAAAAAATTCAACACTATATACCACTGGTTACCTTGGAATCCTAAACAAATTAGGATGCAACAAGCTACAGATAACCAGGGTAAGGGTTAGGGATTCCACCCACCAAACAATTCAAACAGATCAGAAATTAATACACTAGAGGGAAAACCAAACAACCCTAAGCAATTAGACCTAAAATCCGATCTTCACTTATGGTAATTCTTCTGGAAATGTACTGAAGATCAAGAAATTCCTGCAAATCCATCTGATTTCACCCCCTGCATCATGCCTCAAAACACCCCTATTCATTCCACCCATGACACAAAACTCCTTCCAGTCAATCATCACACTCACTGGACCACACTGTAACAATCGACACCACCAAACAAATCAAATCTGGTTGCTACAATATTAAAAACTAGTCCTTTCTGTCGCTGGAGACGTCTAAGGAAATTCAAATTTGAATTTCAATGGTCACTTCATGGTGCCTGTAGTATATCGGCAGTCAACATTTGAATCTAAGCTATCTTTAAGTCATGACCATCAGATCTCTCCTTTCCACAGGTCTTATGTCTTTAACTCATCTAGACACCTCAGGTTAACTCCTAGCGACAACACAACAAGGCCTTTTCTTATTCGCGAGATGAAAAACTTAACCACTGCTTAACCCCATGAACTGGTGAATAAAGGGAACTTCTAACCTCAGTCCTATTTGGAAAACTAGCAAATAAACAAGAAAATTGAGGGCCCACTGATTACCTAGCAAATTAGTGACCAAAGACATCTTGGCAATTCGCTAAAAAATTTGAAACACTGCCACTTATCTAGAGATTCAGTGAACACGTATTCACTGAATTGCTAAAAGATTTTAGAACCCTAGGAAAAACTTTGTGAATGAGTGGACACAGAAGAATTTATCAGTGCCATCGAAAACTTGTACGAATTGCCAAAAACCTTAGACCAGAAACTGGGCCTGCCTAAAAAGAGATCAATGGTTGTCGTATAATCTCATGCATCTGACACATTCTATTAGATCTTACGACAACCATTGGATCAACCCTTTTAAACTACTTTGACAGATCCCCTGACATGAAACAAATCTACGGTTAGTCTTAAACCCTCATAAGCCATGAAGATTCCACTAGAACGTATGCCCACCATCAATGAAAAATCTTGTCCTTGTTCTGACAAACCTCTGACACAGAAAATAATCAATGGCTGGTCTTATAGCCTCATGTGTCAAAAATGACCCTTAAGATCATACGATGGCCGTCGATGCTCTGCCACTGTCAGAACCACTGAACCTCCAAAATCATTGGCCCCACTGACAATATTCTGAGTCATTAATACGTGGACCAATGATAAAATGCTGACCTAGCACACCTGGCATGTGAACCCATTACATCTAAAAGCCTTTGTCGTGAAAGAGAATCAATAGCTAGCACAACTTCACAACCCTCTGACACATCACATAAGATCTTACACCTATCATTGGATTGAGATGGTGTTAGAAAGTTGGGCCTAGGAAAGGATAAAGGCCATAAACTTTAGGAAATATTAAGACACTGACTTAGGAAAAATTAAAGCACCGTTGGGCTTGTAGACTTAGGAAAAATTGGCGATTATTAAAAAGGGCCCGAACAACATCAGTCGCAAGATCGCATAACATAAAAAAGTTTCATGTGATCATGTGACAAAGGAGGTTAACAATTAAGCACATGCATTTAGAAATTTAATTGGCCTGGATAAAGTAACACAAAATTAGAACAAGGCTAGGGCATTTTTAGGGCTTTCACTATAATGGCTAGTTTTTCAAAAATTTCACCTAGGGTTTGTGCCAAAGACCTAAAAAAAATTGTAGAGACCGGTAGAAAAATGCTAGAGCCATGAAAATTTTTACCAGTGCTAACAGATCCCTCTTGGATGATGGTACCAATAGGTATTATAAAGAAAGCTTGCAAGATAAACCCAATAATGATTAGTCCTAGTGCAAGAACAAGAATAAGAATGTCATTACAGATGGATCCACTAACACCAAACATGTCCAAATTATTGTGGCTAGCCCTACACCACCTAATCCTACATATCAACAATATCTACCAACCAACCAACATCCCATGCAAAAATTTCAAAAGAAAGAAAATTAGGCCAATGCCATCTTAGTCAGCCAAGGTCAAAATAAGCCTTGTGTCCAAAATAATCAGAAATGGATATTCACCCCCCTTGGTGAACCATTGGATGTGATTTTTCATCAAATGGATAATGTTAACTTGATTGTTTATCCCCAAACCCAACCATTTGATGAGACCACCCCAAATCTAGCATGGTATAAGGAAAACAAATACTATGACTATAATTGTGTTAAAGGACACACCATCATACATTTCACGAAACTCAAGCACTACATCAAAGATCTCATTGACAAGAAGGAGATCACAGTGGATGCACCTACCGAGCCATCACCCAACACAAACTTACAAATCTATTAATATGTGTTTTCTCAACACAACTCTGGAAAGAACATAACCAATGCCAATCCACCACCCCAAAACTAAGGTAAAGGAAAGAAAGGTGACCACGCTGACAGAAAATACTACATGACTACTTATATCAACTATGACAAGTTTGTTGGGTGAATATCCCAAGTTGAACCCATAGTCAATGTCATCCTGTTAAAGGTGTAGATAATCAGTGTGCAGTCACCACATGTAGAAGAATGATATTTGTTACCGGTGCTAATCCAATGCCTACATCTAATGCACAATACAACCTTCTAGAACACCTTGGGAACACACCTACCAAAATATCCATCCTTGACCTTCTCCACACTTCACCCATTCACCAAGAGATCCTCAATAATGCCCTCTAAGAGGCACATTTTCCCATAGAAATTAACACCATCTAGTTCAAGAACCTCATGGGGAATTTGTCTACATCTTGCACCCTTTCCTTCAAGCCTTCCAACATGCCATCTATTGAGCTTGATTACAATCTTCCACTCTGCATCACCGTCATCGTAATGACTTTGCTATCAAAAGGGTCATGATAGAAAATAGTTTGGCCCTAATTTTTTACACACTAAATTTCATATGAAAAGTGGGATACACAGAGGCTGACATTTCACATGAAGTCATGACAATCAAAGCCTATGATAACTTGGACCATACCTCATAAGGTACCATTTTATTTCTATGAACCTAGGCCCAGCGATCAAAGATACCATCTTCCATGTTGTTGATCTTGATCTCCCATAAAAAATTCTCCTTGGTCGATCATGGATTCATTCCATCAAATTTATTCCATCCACCTATCATTGGTGCATCAAATTTCCACATTAATACATTGAAATCACCATCCATGTTGATCCTCAAACCTTCACATATTTCCATGCATTGGAAGCATCATTTCCATACTACACCCACTATCTTGGAATCGATATTTATACTTATGTCACCATCTCATCCCGATCCCATTGTGATCCAGAGATAATCCTAGCCTCCACCCTATCCACCATCAAGATCAAAAACATGGGTTGTGGTGAATATATCTTGTTTGACACCTTTTTAGTAGGGGCTTTTCTCCTTGATCCACATACCCAAGGGTGCCCCTGTCACCAAACAAAACTCCCTCAAGAAAAATCAAAAGGAAGAAAATGAGGCCATCTACATTCATCTCCTATGGAATCTTGAATAATCAAGAGATAGACCCTGAATTAATAGATGGTTGTACAAGGATCCCCCACATCATAAACAAAGATCCTTGGGTACTTCATGGATAAATACCCTGTATCACACAAATGAGATACAAAATAGTGGAACTTCCAAGGTGAAGGTCTAGGATCCAAAGAAGGTGGTACAAAAGATCAAATGGAAGCATAATAGAACCCAAGACATCAAGGTCTTGGATTTAACACCCCTCACCTACACATACATGGATCCAATACCACAATTGGGGGTACCAATTCACCCAATGTTACCCTCTTGAATATCCTGGACAAACTAATAGAAGTTGAAGACATTCCTAAGAAGGAATAAAAGAAATCCTACAATGATTTATTCAATGATGAAACCTTTCTGGGAAATTTTGTTCTCTGCCAACTCACCATCAAAATTATTGACCTCCCCTTCATCCATCTTGAACTCATAGACTAGGACCAACCAAGTGTCACGCTCATCGATGAGTTTTGAAGTGAAGAAGCTCTCCTAAGATTAATGGGAGCATTAGATCAACAACAAGACTAGGGACCTGAATCAATATATGTCTACAATCTCAAACCCAAGGGATACTTCGAGGAAGAGGAAGTCTTTATCTGCAAAAGAAAAAATAAAAAGCTAAAGAATGAGTCTTTTTGTGAAAACCCCTCTGGGGGACATTCTAACTTTAAAAAAGTAAAAATAAAGGGTGTATCTTCTAGTGAAAACCTCTCTGACGCGCTAGAAGATGAAGAATTGCCTCTTCCTCCTATCCACAACTATAGACCCTTCTAGGAATTTTTTTCCTCTACCAACTTTCCATCAACCTTATCAACCTCCCCCTCATCCATATTGAACTCATAGACTAGGTCCAACCAATCATCATGCACATCGATGATTTTTTAAGTGAAGCGTTCCTAAGATTAATGGAAGTATCATATCAACAACAAGAGTAGGGGAATGAATCAATATATGTCTATAATCTTGAAGCCAAGGGTAATTCAAGGAAGAGGAAGTCTTTAGCTTCAAAAGAAAAAAAGAAAAAGGAAAAGAAAGAGTCTTTTTGTGAAAACCCCTCTGGGGCACATTCTAACTTAAAAAAGTAAAAATAAAGGGTGTGTCTTCTAGTGAAAACCTCTCTGAGGTGCTAGAAGATGAAGAATTGCCTCTTCCTTCTATCCATAATTAGAGACCCTTCTAGAAAAAAATTTCCTCCACCAACTCACCATCAACCTTATCGACCTCCCCGTCATCCATCTTGAACTCATAGACTAGGACCAACCAAGCGTCACACACATCGATGAGTTTTAAAGTGAAGAAGCACTCCTAAGATTAATGGGAGCATCAGATCAACAACAAGACTAGGGGCATGAATCAATATATGTCTACAATCTTGGCCCCAATTGATACTTCAACGAAGAGGAAGTCTTTAGCCGTAAAAGAAAAAATAAAGAGGAAAAGAATGAGTCTTTTTGTGAAAACCCCTCTGGGGCACATTCTAACTTAAAAAAAGTAAAAATAAAGGGCGTATCTTCTAGTGAAAACCTATCTAAGGCACTAGAAGATGAAGAATTTCCTCTTCTTCCTATCCATAATTACAGACCCAAGCAATATTCCATACTAATTGAAGATACCAAGCCAATCAACTTGGGGACTAAGGAATGTCCAAGGATAACATACATCACAACGTCTCTGAGTGAAGGTGAAGAAACAAATTTCATGATACTCCTCCAAGAGGCAACCATAATTTTGTATTGTCATATGCTCACATGCATGGGATGGATCCAAACTTAGTTGTTCATCACCTTGCAATTGACCCAAACACAAAACTAGTAAAGCATAAGCTTCACAAAATGCATCCCAAAGTAGCCTTTTTAGTCAAAGTCAAACTCAAAAATATCCTACAAGAAAAAAACATTCAAGCCATTGAATATTCAAAATAGATAGCTAACATGGTGCCAGTCACCAAGCTATCAGGGGAAATTAGAATTTGCACAGACTTTAGAGACCTAAACAAAGTCTGCCCAAAGATTATTTCCCCCTACCAAACATAGACATGATCGCCAACCTCATAGCTGGTCATAAGATGTTGTCACTCATGGAAAAATTCTAAGGATACAATCATATCCATATAGTAGAAGAAGACCAACACAAGAAAACATTCACAACACCATGGGGTACCTTCTATTACAATATGATGCCATTCAGGTTAAAGAATGTAGGAGCTATATATCATAGAGAAATGACAACCATCTTCTAGGACATGATCCACAAGATACTTGAAGACAATGTGGATAACATTCTCACCAAATAAAATACATAGTTGGAATACTTTGACATCCTCAAGTATGTGTTTGATCATCTACATCACTATGGATTAAAGTTCAACCGAAAGAAGTGTGTCTTTGGTGTAACATAAGGTAAGTTATCTGGGTTCATTGTATCATGAGGAGGAATCAAGATTGAACCCAATAAAGTCAAGGCCATAATGGATATGCCTCCACCCTGCACACTCAAGAAGCTAATAATCCTATAAGTAAAACTATAATCAGTCTAAATATTCATATCACAGTTGGTCGACAAGTGTCAATCGTTCAAACACCTTCACAAAGATATCATCTTCTAGTGGGACCCAATCTATCAACAAAGTTTTGAGAAAATCAAATAATATCTAGCCAACTCATCCATCCTTGTGCCACCAATGTGAAGAAGTCCCCTCATTTTATACATTTTAGCAACCACTGCAACACTGGGGAAACTGTTGGCGTAGCTTGATGATAATGGAAAAGAAAGAGCCATATACTACATTAGTTGAACACTTGTTGGCTATGAATTGAACTATTCACCTATGGAGAAGGCATGTCTTGCAGTGGTTTTTTTCTACTCAAAAGCTTTGACATTACATGCAAATCCAGACCATAAAGCTCATTTCAAAAGTGGACCCACTCAAGTACTTGCTATCAAAAACAACACTTACATGCTGAATGGAAAAATGGGTTATGATTTTAAGTGAATTTGACATCCAATAATTAGAAAGAAAAGCAATAAAGGGGTAGGTCATATTAGATCATCTAGGTGAAGCACCCTTGGTATATGTATATCCATTGGTAATAAATTTCCCTAATGAACATCTTTGCATGGTCAAAGAACATCTGACATGGAAGCTATACTTTGATGTCTCTTACACATCTCATGGATCAAGGGAAAGAATCCTCTTCATCACATCCCAAGGTGATTACATCATGAGGTCATTCAAGTTGGGTTTCCCCTGCACCAATGACATTTTAGAATATGAGGCACTCATCTTAGGCCTCAAAATAGTTATCTAATGGAATATCATAGAAATTCAAGTGTTCAGAGATTTTCAACTAATCATAAAGAAAGTCCTCGATGAGTTTGAAACCACAGATGATAAGCTACTACCATACAAGGAATTGGTGGACAAAATGAAAGATTAGTTCCTAAGTCTATAGTTCACACATATACCCTAGCTACAAAACAAGGTTGAAGATTCCATGGCAACCATCGGGTCTTTATTAGAGATCCCTCAAGATTCAACACAATATGAATTCTTAGTTGAGCATCTTCATAAACTTGCTTATGAGAATGTCGATTCTTAAATGGTGTGCATTTTAGTTGGTCCCCATTCCCCATGGTACTATGACATCCATGTTTATCTAAGAAATGGTATCATACCACCTCACCTAACAAACACCCATTGCTAGAAACCTTATCTATAGAGCTTCCCGCTACACTCTCATAGCTAACACCCTATATCATAGTGGATATCACAACATCCTCTCTTAGTGTTTATATTTGAATGAGGCCATCTTGGCTTTACAAGAGGCTCACACTAGAATCTACAGTGCCCATAGAAGTAGCATGGTCCTAGTAAAGAAATTGCTCAAGCCTAGATACTATTGGACAACAATGAAACATGATGCATGAGATTTTATAAATAAATTCCTACAATGTCAATGACATGCCAGTCTGATCCATGTTCTAGTGCAAGACTTTCATCCCATTGCACCACCCTGACCCTTCTCATGTTGGGGCTTCAACCTCAATGGTAAGATCACTCCCCTTTCCTTGGATGGACACAAGTATATCATAACAACCACTAAATACTTCACAAAATGGGTTGAAGTGATTCCCATCACCCTAACCACTAGTATTTAGATATCCAAGTTCTGTTAGGAATAACAATCCACAATACAACTTAGAAGGGGGGTGAATCAGTTGTATAATAGATTATTTAAACTTTAAACTTTAAGCACCATAGTATCATATCCAATGAACACAATGAATGCCAACACAATAACACAATATTTTGGTCTCGGGGAAACCCAGTTAGAGGTAAAAACCCTAGTGGGAATTAGCACCCACAAATGATGTACTGAGAGTATAGTTATCCTTGTTAGAAGATATAGCCCTCTTAGGAGCTTATTAAATCATTATAGTACATAGTACTTGTTAGAGGACATACCATGTTAGGAGTCATGAACAAAAGGGAGGGCTCACTGCCTAAGGCTCACTTCCTAAAGAAGGTTAATTCCACCTTCAGAACTCAAAGTGTATATGAAGATATACACAATCTTTTAAACTATTTGGGAGAAATTGTCTTTTCTTGATTAGGTCCAATGAAGTCTACCAATAAACCTATGCTCTACATACAATAGACACAAGCTCTCAGCTTTCACAACCTCTCTATATCATCTTTTTCACATCCATATCTTTTCCAAAGAAAAGACCTTTTATACCTTATTATAATTCTTATAAATAGGTCGGCCCATAAGGCTTTCCTAATTACAAACAATTACATAAACCCTTGTTAAGATACACACATTATCTAGGACAAGTCTAAAATGATTACATTACAACAATTAAGGACCGATATTCTTAATTCAAGTTCGCCATCCATCATACATTCTACATCTTTATAGTCGGCTTCCAAATAGATCACCTTCTAGAGTGCATGCCACAACTGATGTCATCCTACATTCCGTACCTTTCATATTTCATAGAACATTCCTCAATACTCTATCCTTCATCTTTCAAGCTCGCATGCACTGATTCCGTATCACTAGAAAGTTATACACAAAACTCAGAGACTAACTCTATCATTTCTCACTATCACAATCAGTGACTAGTCTTCACCAAAACATTTTTAGCTCATCCAATATGAAACATTACATGATGAGAGCTTGGATATAAGATCACAACATCCTCCTAAACTCTCATCTGTCTTCTCAGCATCTGAAACATCTATACAATGTTCGTACAATGTGATTTCCAGACTGATTCCCTCATAGAAACATATGTTGACATCGGTGACAAAACAAAAATGACAATAGTATGAGTTCCCATTCTATAACGTAGTGATTAAAAATATTAAATGTCTCAATCACCTCCCCATGCATTAGCAATATCCAATAATATCCCCCTTTGACATTGATGTCAACATATGGGAAAATCTTATCCCAAAGTTATATCAATTCAAAGTCCTGCAATGAAACAGTCTCCCCATACAGTAGGGATTTTCTCATAGCAACACTCCCCCTTTGACAACAATGGAAAAGGGTGCCATGAGTCATCAACTAATTTTCAACATCTCTCTTCCATGATCAATCCCCCTAAGGAGTAGATCCCTACATCCAGTCCAGATTATGATAAGGCTCTGAAAACCCCTAGACTAATGCATCTTTGCATCATTTAATTCTGACTAGGAGGGGCCTGAACCCCCAACATAGCTCTGAGATATTCAAAGGTATCTTTTGGTAGTGGCTTTGTGAAGATGTCTACAATCTATTGTTTTGTACTGATATATTCTATATTGATTTCTTTTTCTGCCACCTTGTCTCTCAAGAAGTGATACTTGATAGAAATATGTTTAGTTTTGGACTTCATCACCAGATTCTTTGACATATTCACTTTACTAGTTTTATCACAATGGATAACCACAAGCTCATCAAAATTTATTCCAATGTCTGTCATCATTTGTTTCATCCAAACAATCTAAGTGTAGTTTGTAGCAATAGGAACATACTCTGATTCAGCAGTAGATTGTGCTATACAATCTTGTTTCTTACTTAGCCAAGAAACTAACTTTTTCCCAAAGAAAAATGCACCACCACTAGTACTTTTTCTATCATTAATATTTCCTGCCCAATCAGCACCAGTATAAGCATGGAGTTCAAAGCTATCATTTATGTCATACCATAAGCCATAGTTTATGGTTCCTCTTAGATAACTCAATATCCTTTTCACAGTAGCTAGATGTGTTTCTTTGGGTTCTTCCTAATATCTATCCATAATTCCAACAACATTAACAATATTTGGTCTGGTGTGGGTCATATATTGTAGTCCTCCAACCATTGATCTATAAAAAGTCTAAAAAACACACTTTGATTCATCATTAATTATTATCTTGTTACCAGTCACCATAGGTGTTCCTATTGGTTTACAATCTTCCATTCCAAATTTCTTAAGTAATTATTTGAGATACTTGGTCTGAGAAATGAAAATACCATTCTCATTCTGAGTTATTTGAAATCCAAGAAAGAATTTCATTTCACCTATCATGGACATCTCAAATTCACTTTCCATTTCTTTAAAAACTTTCTTACATAGATCATCATTACCTCCAAAGATAATATCATCCACAAAGACTTCTTGATGTAGGAGCATCCTGGGTGTAAGAGCAATCTTGCATCACCCAAAAATATTTCTATTTTTTTTGTATTCAGTAAGGGCTATCTTGTGCAGAGCTGTTATTTATGGAAACTTTCTATTTTTAGTAAGTTGGTCATAAATCTCAGAATGTTCTGATGTTACATGTGGAGGTTCATCTCAGTCATATCAGCCTACCAATAAAGTTTCATGGCTAGATCAGGTCTAGTTTTGAAGATATTGAAGATTTTTGGTATTGGTAGCAGGGTATAGAAACTTTGAACTCAGTTTTGAAGGCTTTAGAGGCCCCAAATGAGGTTGAAAATTTGGGTGATAGGTGCTTGTGCGAGTCAAGCCTGTAGAGTGCTTCATGGCCTTTCCAAAATGGGGCTATAATAGTTAATCAGGTCAACTGGTGATGACTTATGGTCTCCGGAAGTCAGGGCAACTGAAATGGCAGAAAATAATTTTCCTTCAAAATTTATGTTCGGGTTTCAAAAGTTATTTTGAGCTGACTTTGATGTAATAAATTGAAAAATAAAATAATTCTAAGTTTGGTCGGCCCTAAGGGCTAAATTTCTGGAACCTTCTCGGGCGGTGGAAAATGCCTAAATAAAGAAGGCCCGTAGTGTTGTCTAGGGTAGTTCTGGGTAGTAGGTCTGGGTATTGATTCAAGGCTTTGTCCTACATAATATTGTAAGGGAATGCCCATGTGGCTTTGCATATTGTAATTCTGAAAGTTTGTAATTCCACATTTGTGGAGATAATAAGAAGCCAATTTTATGTTCTTTCATATTGTTGTTGTTTCTCTATTTCTATTATGTGTCTATGGTATTAAGGGGAGCACCCTTCATCACTTCTATTATTGGGATTCCATCTTCGCTAGTTCTTAAATATAAATTATTGTCCGCATTACCTTTTCTAAATCCAAGCCCAAGTAGATACTTGTCTAACCTTGCATACCAAGCCCTAGGAGCTTTCTTCAGCCCATACAGAGCTTTCTTTAATTTGCACACCATGTATTTATCTTTGCATAGAGGAAATCCATCTGGTTGTTCTATATAGACCTCTTCTTCAAGATCTCCATTCAAAAATGCAGATTTTACATCCATCTGATACACTTTGAAGTTTTTATGTGCAGCATAAGATAAGAACAATCTTGCTGCCTCTATTCTAGCAATAGGAGAAAATTTTTCTTCAAAGTCTATGCCTTCTTTCTATGAGTATCCCTTACACATTAGTCTTGCTTTGTTCCTTACAACAGTTCCTTCTTCATCCATTTTATTTCTAAAAATCCATTTTGTTCCTATTACATTTTTATTTTTAGGTCTAGGAACGAGTTCCCAAGTATTATTCTTCTTTATCTGATCTAACTCTTCTTTCATAGCATTTATCCAAGATTCATCTTTGAATGCTTCATCTATAGTTTTTGGTTCAACTTGAGAAATCAAACAAATTTCTTCTCTAACTTTTGATTTAGTTAGCACTCTCTGACTGGTATTGCTAATAATTTGATTTTTAGGATAGTTATTTTTTACATACCTTTGTGTTTTAGGAGTCTTAGTAGCCTTAGTTGTGCTAGCATCACAAGCCTCTCTTTCACTTTCTTCCTCAAAAAGTTCTTCTCCTTCTGCAATAGTAGTAGCTTCTTTTATCTTTGCAATCTGATTATTGTCATACATTCTTTCTTGTATCTGAAACTTCTCATCTATTCTTACATTGTTACTTTCAATCATCTGTTTCATGATAGAAGTCAGAATATTAGAAATTATATTAACAATCTAGATGTTTGTATAAAAGACTTCAGAAGGAATTTGGATAGAGGTAAAACTTTGTACATTCATTGTACAAAATCTAAAAACCATGTATCTGAAGTCGTTGAGAAGATTAAGGCTAAAGAAGCAGAAATTTAGTTAGAGACAAATCTTTTAGTCAGCCCTAATGTGAAGATATTGGATATTGAGAAAAGAATCAGCAAAGTAAATGATGAAATAAGGATTCTCAATGATGAAAAGGACAAGAAATTGAAAAGATTCTCTCTTCTAAGAGAGTACATTTCAATAAAGATAAGTATTGTTGAAGGACAGTTGGAAGAATGTCTTACATCTAAGACATCTTTTGAGAAGTTTAGTTTTGCAAACCTTCAAGCATGTGAGATCACATCTTATGGATTGTGTGCACTACTTAGTGTTGCAGATTCCATTAAGAAGGCATGGGAGAAGGAGATAGAGAGCATTAAAGTGAATTTTATAGATTGTGTTGCAAGCCTACCAACTCTACAATTCTGAATCAAGGTATATAACATTTTTTTGAAAACATTTTTTGGCACCCTTTCTTTGTCATTGTTGTCAAATGGGGAGAGATATGTAGTAGAAAATTGATGTATGTATGATAAGGAATTATATTCTTAGGGGAAGTATAGAATATAGATAAGATTTATGGAGTTATAAGGACATCAAATATATTTTTTTGTTATGGCCACAATTTTGAGTTTTGAAGTTTTGAGACAGCCAATTTTCTCATATGTTGCCACCAATGACAAAGGGGGAGATTGTTGGCAATTTGGCTGAGTTAGATATCTAGATGTTGTCATTATGGAAACATGTGATCTACATGAAGACTGCATATGATAGAGAGAAAGTATGACAAAGCGCAAAGAAAAATTGTCTAAGTATGTGCAGTATTTTCCTAGTGTAACCCCGAGATAGTTTTGATTGGTGATGTTGATTGGAGTAAGTTCAGTGCTTGTGCACTTGAACATAGATACTATGATGACTATTGAAGACTCACCTGAGAGCACAAGTTTTTACGATATGTATGAAAGAAGTTATGGTAGTTTTACCAAAGACAGTGATTAAGCTGACATGACAGAGAAGAAGACAAAATTGGTAAAGAGTTAAGGGATTATTTTGTTTATCAAAACAATGTCTTAATAATATAAAGGGACAACATCCTAGATGTTAACCCTTGGGTAAATATGTATTTTGTGTAAAGCTTTATGTTTTGTAAAACTGAATGTAAAAGTTATTATTCCTAATAACTTATATAAATGTAAGGAATATGGAATGTGAAGTATATAGAAGAGAAATGATATGTGAATGAGATAGATGATATAGAAAAAGATATTGATGTGAAGTTTTGAAAGACAAGCAAGAAGTATAAGTTTATGTACCTTACCCTATTTTGTAATCAATAATCATTGTACATTACTTGTTTGGGTAGTGGGCTCATCTTGTAATCATTTGTAATTAGTACTAACAACTCTTAGTAGGGTTGAGGCTTCTAACAAGGCCTATAGTCCCTTAATCAGGACTAAGACACTATATGCATGTAATAGGCTCCTAACATGGTCAACATCCTTAATAGGATACTTTTGATTAGTGGATCTTTATGGGTACCATCCCCACCGGGGTTTTCCCTTGGCCAAGATTTCCTTGAGAACAAATAATGTGTTATGAGTTCATTTGCTTTATTATTGTGCATGTTATTTAGTTTACTATGTTATGCATGTATTAAGATAATCTATTTTTATCCATAATTGGGTGAAAGAAAAAGTTTGTAGAATACTAATTTACCCCCCCTCTCAGTATTCCCTATTTATAACATCATCTTCCTCGATCTAAGATTGAAACATATGGAAGACTTGCTTTTAACAGATTAACCAAGGAAGATTCCTTCATCACTTCTAGAATCAAACTTTCGGGCTATCTCATTATCTCTCTTGATATAACACTTACTACCAAATATTATGAAATATTTTACAGTAGGAGTATGATCAAACCATAATTCATAGGGAGTCTTACTTGTACCTTCTTTGATTTGAATTTTGTTTAATGTATACACTGTTGTTCCAATAGCCTCTCTCCAATGTACATGAGATACATCTCCTTTAATCAACATTTTCCTAGTAGCATCAAGTATAGTCCTAATTCTTTGCTCTTCTATGCCATTCTATTGTGCAATCCTATGAGTAGATGATTTTCTGTTTATCCCATGCTCTTTGTAGTATGAATTGAACAAGTCTGAAGTAAACTCTCCACCTTTGTCTAACCTTAAGCACTTGATCTTTAAACCTGATTCATTCTCTACTTTTTCTTTGAATAACTTGAATTTATCAAATGCTTTTGATTTCTCTCTTAAATAAGTAACCCACATCATTCTAGAAAAGTCATCAACAAAGAGTATAAAATACCTTTCACCATAGTATGAATTTGTTCTTGTAGGTCCACACAGATCTGTATATACCAAATCCAACCTTCCTTTTGATGTTTATGCTTTTCTTTTGTAACTTCTTCTAGTCTAATTTCCCATAACACATTCTTTGCATACAGTGTTAGATGGTTTCACAATCTTCACCAGATCTCTTACTGCATTAGCCATACTTGCCTTCACAATGTTATCAAAATTAACATGAAAAAATCTCCTATGCCATAACCAACTATCATCTACCTTCGCAACAAAATAAGAGGCTCCAGATGTGTTTAGTTCAAATACATTACCTCTAGATTTTGAACTGGTAGAAATCAATTTTCCTTCCTTACTTCTGATAAAACATTTACCATTAACAAAAATTTACTAAAATTCTTTATCCATTAACTGTCCAACACTCAATAGATTATGTTTCATTCCTTCAACAAGCAGTACATTGCATGTGTTAGTCTTTCCATCTAGAGTAATGGATCCTACTCCAATGATAGATTTAGGGAGATTACCCCAAAACCTCACAAAACCTCCATCATATTTTACTAATTTAACAAACTTGTTCTTATCACCAGTCATATGATGAGAAAAACCATTATCAATTATCCATTCAGTTTTCTTGTCAACATGAGATACTAAAGCTTTGTCTTCATGTATTGGTTAATCTCTAATAGCAATAAATCCAATATCATCACAATCTAAATCATCATCATCAGAGCTTCCTTCACTAGCATAATAACATTCTCTGTCCTTTTTAATCTTTTCATAATTAGGTTTTTACTTAGAAACTCTTGTAGGACATCTAGATTCAAAATGACCTACCTTATTGCATGAAAAACATTTTTAGGGTAACTTGCCTTCAAACTTTCCCTTATCTCTTTTTTCTCTTCTAGAAATTAGTGCAACAAGTTCATCCATCTTTCTTTCTCAGTAATTATCTATTCCCATTCCTCTGCATACTCACCAAGCTCTTCTTTTAGGTCTTATTTGCTGGTGCTCAGAAGTGCAGATAATTTCTTGTGTGAGGATGCCTTAAATGTAGATTCAACTTTAGGTACACCTTCTCTTAATTCCGTAGCTTCAAAAGTAGTTAGCTTTGCAATCAACATCTCTCTGCTAAAGTTTAGAGTTAGAGATATAGTTTCTTGAATAGACATAGCCTTGAACTTGTAACCAGGTGTTAGTGATCTAAGGATCTTTGCAATAACTTCTTCTTCATCATAAGTGCCTCCACAATTTCTGATTCCAACTACAACTTCTATAACCCTTTGAACATAGACCCTAATGCTTTCATCCTCATTCATTTGTAGCTTCTCCATCTTTGTGTTCCAGTTTTGTAACTTTGCTTGTTTGGTATACTTGTCTCCTTCGTATAGTGCCTCTAATATTTCCTAAATTTGGAAAGTCAAATCCAAGTCTTTAACTTTAGTAAACTCTCCTTCAGAGAGTGCACTGATCAGTGCTTCTCTTGCAATCATGTTTAGTGAAAATATCTTCTTTTCATCCTCAGTAACAATTGTCAATTCATCTTCGGTCTTTATAGCTATCTTGTTCCTTGTAATCAACCAATAGTTGATCCCCAAAAAAAATAGGTGAGTTTGCATCTTGTTCTTCCAAATGTCAAAGTTTCTTGGATTAAACTTTGAACTATCCTTCCTATAGAATGACATCTCCAAGATCACCTCAAGTTGTTAAGCTTTCTCTTTAAGGACCACAAGCTCTGATACCAAATATTAGGAATAATAGTCCACAATACAACTGAGAGGGGGGGTCAATCAATTGTATAATAGATTATTTAAATTTTAAACTTTAAGAACCACAGTATCAGATCCAATGAACACAGTGAATACCAACACAATAACACAATATTTTGGTCTCGAGGAAACCCTGTTAAAGGTAAAAACCCTCATGGGAATTAGCACCCAGAAATGATGTACTGAGAGTATAGTTATCCTTGTTAGAAGATATAGCCCTGTTAGGAGCTTATTGAATCATTATAGTACATAGTCCTTGTGAGAGGACAGACCCTGTTAGGATTCAAGAACAAAAGGGAGGGCTCACTGCTCAAGGCACACTACCCAAAGAAGGTTAAGTCCACCTTTAGAACACACTATTCACAACACAAGTGTATATGAAGAAATACACAATATTTTGAACTATTCAGAAGCAAATTTCTTCTCTTGATTAGTTCCAATGAATTCCACCAATAAACCTCTTCTCTACGTACAAAAGACACAAGCTCACATCTTTCACAACCTCTCTATATCATCTTTATCACATCCATATCTTTTCCAAAGAAAATACCTTTTATACCTTATTACAATTCTTATAAATAGGTTGGCCCACAAGGCTTTCCTAATTACAAAAAATTACATAAACCCTTTCTAAGATACACACGGTATCTAGGACAAGTCTACAATGATTACATTACAATAATTAAGGACCGATATCCTTAATTCACGTTCACCATCCATCATACACGCTAAATCTTTGTAGTCAACTTCCAAATAGATCACCTTCTAGAGTGCATGCCACATATGACATCATCTTGCATTCTATACCTTGTGTAGTCCATAGAACATTCCTTAATAATCTATCTTTCATCTTTGAAGTTCACATGCAATGATTCCGCATCACTAGAAAGTTATACACAAAATGCAGAGACTAAATCTGTCATTTTTCATTGTCACAATCAGTGACCAGTCTTCACCAAAACATTTTTAACTCATCCAATATGAAATATTACATGATGTGATCTTGGATATAAGATCACAATATCCTCCTGAAATCTCATCTATCTTCGTAACATCTAAAACATCTGTACATTGTCCATACACTGTGATTACCAGTCTGATTACCCAACATAAACATATGTTGACATTAGTGACAAAACACAAATGACAATAGTATGAGTGCCCATTCAGTAACATAGTGATTAAACATATTAAATGTCTCAATCACCTCCCCATACATTAGCAATATCCAACAAGTGCCTCCTCTACCACATCATCTTCCACCATGACGTCCCTTCCACCATCTTGACAGATCATGGCACACCTTTTGAAAATCAACATATGGAAGATCTATGTGGTAGAATCTACATCCAACTGTTAATATGATTTAGAACAATAGAGAGGGGGGGTGAATCAGTTGTTCTTAGGTCTAGATGTATAAAACAAACTTTGAAACTCTTCAACAAATCAAATCTAATAACCAACACCTACTCGGTCATTACTGATTGCATAATAGAAACATATAATAGTGTAGTCCACTTATCCAATAGCATCTAACTTGTAAAACACAAAAATGTTCAAACCAAAACATTCACACAAGTATCAACACCAGGATTTATAGTGGAAACCCAATTTGGGAAAAACCACTTTGTAACATGTTACTATTATGTTCACTCTTCTGAAGTGAGCTCGATGAAAAGCCAACCCTATCAAAGGTTACAAACACACTATCAGGTGTGACCCAGTTAAAGCATTTCAACCACTTTGTTAAAAGTGTGCCTTGTTATAGGACTTACATACACTCCATTAGAATGCAACCTTGTTCAAAGGATTTATACCTATGATTGTTAGGTCAACCTCTATTAAAAGGATTTTGACTGTTACAATGGTTAGAAAGTAGCAGTAATATTAATCTAAGAAACATACAACTCACTTTGCAAATATCAGATCAAATTCTGTACACATATGTTGGCTTACTGACTATGAACCTTTTCCATCTCCATCACTGATCTGCTCAGAACCCTTCAAGTGATCACAACACTTCTCCTTCAGCCTTTTCTACTTAGATAGGCAATAACATCAACAATACTTCCAACATTCACTTCTTTCTCTCTACCTTCAACCTCTTGCTTAGGTTTCCTTAATACTACTTCTATTAGGTCAATACATCTTTTGCCACTTAATCTCCTTTGTAGATCTTAGGGTTAGGTCAGATTCATTGAATCCATCCTACATTATGTTCTTCAGCTTATCTCTTAAAGAAATATCTTGAATCTCTTAAAGATTTACAATAAAACATTTTATAGTGCATTAAATGCTTTCATACAATCAATAAATAAAGTCAACATGTTTTACATAATTCAAGAATTTAACAATGTCGGCTGGAAATCTGAATTCTTCATCAAATGCAAAATACTAACACACAGTCAATACTATGTCCAACTTCTTAGTCTTCTCTAGAAAGATCGGTCAGCACATAAACTATTTCCTTGGCTAACACTATCTTCCACACGAATTAGCTGGTGTTGTATCAACACTGATTTTACTCGGCATTCACTAGCTCGGTCGACACAAACAACACTCAGCTTAAACTAGATTTCTTCACTTGTGCTTAGTTAAGCCTACCAGTTTAGTCTTCATTCTTACTTAGATAAACAATACATTGTCTTATCATTGTGCCACATAATCAAGTACTCATTGAAGTATCAAGATAACTCAACCTTTCCTTAGGTGCTATTGTTACCAACCTTTCCTATCCCCTTAGCAACACTCAAATAGATATAGTACTTTATTAAATAGAAATAGTCTTACCAATTACAGTTTGACATCAATGACAATACAAAAATTTCTTCAATTATAGTTTCCAACACCAGCACCATTTCTCCAGCCCATACTTCCCTCAAGGAAATGACCAAGCTAAGGAAACCAACAAAATAATCCTCAAAATTGTCAAAAAGTTTGTCAATGATTCTTGTCATGAATAGATCCTACAAATCAATCCTTCCCTTTGGGCATACCTCACATCCTTCTACACTCCCATGGGAACCACCCCATACTCCTTGGTATGTGGTGTCGATTATGTCTTATCAATCAAGGTTGAGCTTCCTTCATTACATGTGTCTATGAAAAACTATACCATTTATGAAGACTATCATGTGGCACACCTCACCCAACTGGACCTATTAGATGAGAAGAGGTAGTGAGCTTATAATCCCATGGTTGTGTACCAGAATGACTCAAAAGAAGCTACAAAAATAAGGTACATCCAAGAAAATTCCAAGTGGGAGACATGGTCCTTAAGGAGAATAGAAAGTGCAAGCATATCGAGAAAAGAAATGAAAGTTTGAGCCTACCTAGTTGGGCCCTTATGTTGTCACAACATGTTTTGGCTCAGAAGCCTATCAATTATCCACACCTAAAGGGGAGCCCCTAAATGATCCCATCAATATCATCCATCTCAAGTGGTTCTATGCTTGAACCTGTTAGTACTTTTTCTTGCACCCTCCGATTCTAAAAGAGAAAACGATAACCAAACATGGGATATTTATCTGATTGTTAGAGATCTACTTCTTCCTACAAATCAGAGGATAAGATAGGGCTAATGTTGATAAGGCCTACAACCTTCTACACTTTGAGTTCCACTCATTCAGGCATGTACACCTCATCTGCACACACATAAATCCTTATTGCAAACAATAGACCTATAGGTATATCACTTAGTGGAATAGTTTTTAGACTTTCAGGTAACAAATACCCTAGTGCTCATGAGATCTCATGCAAAATCCCACTTGCATATAATGAATCTGAAAATTAGAAAAACTTCCTAACTCCTCCTATCAACATGAAAGGGAAAATGTTATCATTTATGTATTGGGTGGGATGGACCTCTGAAATACTCAAAATCCCTCATAGACCAGTGCCTTATCCAATGGGCAAAAGAGTCAAACAAATCACTAAAATAGAAATATAATAAAATGAGAAAACAATACAACCTTAATATGTGATGCCTTACATCAAACATACACCATTTATCAAATTCTACTTATGAATCCATCCGTGTATTCAGATATGCAATCTCCTATTCAAAGAATTTAACTCTCCCCTTGGAAGAGACTCGGAAATAGGAAACACATTGATCAGCATGCATTGAAAGAAAAAGATGAAATACCCTTGATATCTCACTTCATACACACCTAAAAAATGAATCCTGAACTCAATTATTTCCTTGAAATAACTCTATTGTGAACTCACAACAGAAAAACTAAAACACCCTTGATGCTTTAACCAATAAATTTTAGGAACAAATGGAGACAATTTTCATAACAGTATAACGGTGTTGAAGATTCATTCAAAAGCTAGACTCTTACAAGAAAAATTATCATTTGAGACCAGAAAGGAATCAAGAAAACACCCTATATGAAGAGGAGAGGGCCATCTCTACAATAGGATCCATGCATGGAACAAGTCCAAAAAAGATCACAGAGAAATTAGACTGCCAAATTTTCCCGGGACTAGAACTCTCCATCTTTACAACCATGGAGAAGAAGAATAGATAAAGGCAAAAAAAAGCTAGTTACCACAAACTAGCACCTACCAATTCTCATCAAAATATCTTCCACTTCTTTCAAATTCATTTCTTTATGCAGCTGCCCCCATCTTTACAGTCACTTCTCCCTCCAAATTTGCATCTTTTAGAAATGATCCTTTTCAACTACCTTTACCTCTGTAAATATCTATCCAAATAGATTTGATCCTGAAATCAAACCCTTACTACTCTTTCCCACCAAGTCAAAATTGAAAATTATCATTACCACTGGATTCCTCATCTTGTGCCATTTCCAGAAACATATAATATGCCTACTTTTGGATAAAAATTAAGGCTCCAAGCAT
Organism: Chamaecyparis obtusa; assembly: GCA_027943335.1. Classification (NCBI taxonomy): domain Eukaryota; kingdom Viridiplantae; phylum Streptophyta; class Pinopsida; order Cupressales; family Cupressaceae; genus Chamaecyparis; species Chamaecyparis obtusa. The sequence goes on along the minus strand of BSBK01000497.1, from coordinate 857,735 downwards.
TATTTCCATGAGCATATCCAGTCCTTAAAATTTTTGAATTTAATCCCAAAGTGCATACTTTATAATTCAACTTGATTTTACATTTCACTTTTAAATCTGCCCTTTTTTTATTATTTATGCATTTTACTCACATAAGGCACTAGATAATGACACTTGTCGCTAGCTGATTGGTCACCAAGACTTAACCATAGCACTTACCTCTGATAAGGAGATTACACAAATTCCTTTACTCTCCTGATCTCTAGATGAAACTTGTAACCATGGGTTTATTTAGAGAATGGGCAAATAGACCATCTTTGAATCTCTAAATTTTTCATCTAACTGTGGTTACACTTGGAGAATGGGCGAATGCTCTTTATCTCTAAATTTGTCATCTCAACCATGGTCAACTCCTAGTGATCACATGATTGGCTTAATCTCTGAATCTCAAAATGGAATCTTAACCATGGGTTACATCTGGTGAACTAGTGAATACACCTATTCTCTGAATCTTAGAATGAAATGTTAACCATGGGTTACATTTGGAGAATGGGTGAATACACTCATTCACTGAATCTCTAAATGAATTCTCACTAACCACCTAGATTTGGTGATTGAGCGATCACTGCACTCTCTCAATCTCTAGATGTTATCACTTAACTTCTAGGGATCATGAGATTGGGTGACCACACATTCTCTTAATCTCCAGATGTTAGCCACTTGACCACTAGAATTCAAATATCCAGTGACACGGTCAACTAACTGCCACCTCCCAATCTCTGAATTTTCACCTAACTATCGGTTTGATTGTGAGAATGAGCAACTGAGTGCCACATGTTCACACTTTTGTCCTATCATCTCATCAGCTTCCTACAAAATTTAGTTGTCCCTGGCCATTGGCATGGTTCCCAAGGTAGCTCCATGCACACGCACCTACAAAGCCTCCTACTCTTTACTTCATATCTTATGTGTGCATTGTTTCATATAAACACTTGAATTATCCATATCTTGGGCAATGTAGGACTATGTTTATGGGATTTTTTAAATATTCCATTAAAAATTTGTCTATAGTTCCCATCTGGCATGCACACCCAGGTGATCCCACAAGGGAAGAGGTATCCATAAGCCTCTATCTTCTTTCAATTTACCATAGCATGTGAGTGCCAATGCATATAAACATTACTGGAATATTGTCATTTGTGAATGTGGGATAAAATTCCTCAATGTAGAGTCCATTCTGGCCATTACACAACTCTTTCTCCTTGTGATGTACTCATGTAACACTTCTTATGGTGTGCACTCCATGCCTTTGCTTGCAGGCTCACACACCAAATAGACAATACAATGGCAACCCCATTTAAAAACTCACGCAAGTCTCCACTTTCCATTTTCACTTGCCTTTTAGTTCATGTGTGAGAATCCTTCCTAGTTTTAAAGCTGGCTACCCTCCTAAGACTCACACAAATATCCTAAAAAGACTGGCAACCTCTTTGTTTAGTAAGAAGACCATTCATTTTCTCATGCACAACCTCTTTGTTTGGTTTCATGCACTGCCTATTTAGCTGCTCCTTGGGAGTGTTGGGCACAAATGCATAAGGTTCATGCACCCCCTTTAGCATGGTTTTCTTCTCAAAACACATGCATTAATCCACTTTATTAAATGTGTAGCCCACAAATTATCTCATGTATTCTTTGCGAAGATATTTACTTTGGCATTTGTTTGATTGTTTATCTTTCAAATTTCAATGCACCATATTCAGTATACAACTGGTAGCCTTATTCACACTTTATGCACATCTTCAACATGTATTCACAAAAATTAAAAAATTACAACCCTCATCAAATGTGCATACTAAAATTCATGCATCTCATTTAGATGATAAGCCAATATCATGGAAGAAAAACACAATTATCTGAATGGCATATCCAATATTGACCAACATAGTATGCTTTAGGGTAGAAATCCTAAAAACACATATTGAGGATTGACACCCTTCAAAAAACAAGAGACCTCCTCATGACCTTCCACATACCAAGATGGAGTTTCTCAAAGAATACAAACCATGGCGCACTAGAGATTCAAACATATAATTCAACTTTTCAAACTTAGGCAAAACTAACCATGAACACCAACTAGCCTCCAAAACTAGCCTCAAAAACTAATCAAATGGCCTCACAGGAACAGGCCACCAGGAACACAAGTTCATTTCACCATGTAAGCACACTCACCAAAGGAGAAAACTCAAAAATATTTGAGCCCAAAGTTGTGACTGAACAAACATGGCTAGTTGAAAACTAAATTTGTCTACACCATCAAACTGCATAAGTCACCTTCAGAACTGGCTTGGAAAACTTTTCAACTAAGACCTTGAAGGTTTGGAAACTTGGACACTAATTCATCCCCAAAAAATGAATATTAATCCATCATTTTATTGCTCAGTAGATCAAGTGGTGAAAAAAAAATAAACACCAAAGTTAGTTTGTCAGACATTTTCAGGATCAAACCAATGAAATATGTAGAAAATTTGATTTGGAATCATCCTAGGAAAGTGACCAGATGGATTGTTAGAGACTTCAAAATCCTCAAGAAATTAGACTTCCAAGTATACAACATAGGACAACCTTCAATTATTCTTGACCTTGAACTAGGTGCAAACTAGGAAACCTCAAAGTAGGTCATTCAAAAAATTGGACAATGCACACTCAGATATTTTAACAATTTGCAAATGAAATGGCTCTGGCAAGTAGATCAAATGGGCACATGGGGGGCTAAAAATAGGTATGAAAAATATTTTGCATACCTACATCATGATGTAGGAACCCTCATGTTATGAAAATTCACCGGAGAAAAGATTCAGACCTTTGAAGTGGGTTACTTAGTGAAATTTAGGAAACATACTTTATGCAGATTTTCAAGAAACACCTTCAAATAGCCACTTCAAAACTTATCATATCTAAAAACTAGGACCTCAAACCTATTAAATATGTCAAATGATAGGTGATGAACACCCTATCCAAGTGACTCATCATGAAAATCAATAGGCCTCTTTTTCAAAGCACTTAAACTAAGTTCTTACAATGATTTTTCAAAGCACTAATCTCATTCTTAAAGAAATTTTTTCAGAAATATGGACTCAACATATTCGGATTTTTGAGCTCCAATAGAACCATACCCTATGTATCTGAAAAAATCCATAAAAAATGTAAAAATTCTTGAAAAAATCATTATCTTGGTGACAACATGGTAAATAGGCACCTTGATGACATAAAAAACATCCAAAAAATCTAGAAAAATTAAAAAAGAATAAAAAAGATAATAAAAAAGTAAAGATAAATAATCATCCAACAATGAAAACTTGGAAATCAAGCACCTTGGACAAGTATGCTGGTGAAAACCTAGAAACATGTGTCATACATAGTGGATCATTCCATTATCTATAAAAAACCCATTACCCCTCCTATCCCTATCACCAATTCGCATTCCCAAGGTGTTCTATTACCAAACATATGCAACAAAGAGATGACTTACTATCTCGCATCCTGAGATTCCTATGTATAATACTTTTATAGTGAGATCTTATCCATACATCCTGAGCTTTGTATGTATTTATGTCACTGTTACCCTATCCTAATCCCTGAGCTTTTGTAAATATCTTTTGAATATATCAACTAATCCTTTTGTACCATATCATTGTGTTCTATTGTATATATCTTCATTCATTCTATAGAAATGTAATCAATTTATTTGTCTCACCCATCCTTGTACTTTAGCAAGTTCCTTAGTTACTATTCTTGATCCCATGATTATTTCTGATTCATCTTTTTCCACTAGTTGCAACAACTTTTAGTGTGTATCCCACCAATGGGTCCTTGTAGGATGTATCCTTCCTCCAGTTTGACCTAATCTCCCCATCAATCAATCAGTTACTCAATATCTCCTTGGAAATGGATTCCTCTTGGATCTATCACTTTGATTTTGTATTTTTCTTTAGTTCTTGGTTATCTTTTCAAAGGCTTCTCATTGTTCCTCTCCTCAAGGTTGTCTTGCTCCTTTATATCATGGTGCACTATGAATGAGGGAAATATGGGGAAAGTCTCTTTGGATCATTTTTGTCTTCTTCCTATGAGTCAATCTGATGTGACCCTTGCATGTCCCACATGTGATCTTCTGGGTTACATGGTGCACTTGGAAAATTTCTTTTGTCTGTGGGTTCCTCAACATCATCTCCACCATGCCTCCTCCTAGGTTCATGTGTGATGTTGGTGCAACCCTTGTATGTTTGTTGTGTTATTCCTCTGCAACACAAGTGACAAGGCCTTGAGTTACTAGTAACCTTGGTAGGTCTCTAATGCTGCTATATCAAACTAGGGTGTGCTCTCCAACATTAACACAAAGAAATTCCCATGTCACATCAGTTACATTAAGAATCATGTTTCATTATGCATATTTTCTCATGGAATGAAATCTATTTCTCCCTTCTTCCCTCTTTTCTTCATCCCTCTTTTATCCTGATCCCTTCCCTCTTTATGTCCTTTTTGAGAAAATTCCACAAAGCTTTTCTTTGCATTATTTTCTCAAGGGGGCACACCCTCTTACCATTGTTGCTTCGCCACGACATCTAGATTTATCTTAGGGAAGCTTATTTTCTTTTCTTTGACACAATGCCACGTGCGGCATCGCACCAAAGAGGGAAAAATGTAGACACCTAAAAATCATTCATATTAATTAAATTTATTTAATTAATAATCCATGTGATATCATAATTAATTTTAATTAATTAATCATTATTATCATATTCCTCTACCCATTTAATTATAAATATTCAATTAAGTTTATTCCACTACCTAAAGTATTTGAGTATAATTTGAATACTCCCATCTCTAATGTAATTGACTTAGTTTTAATACATGTCCCTCATAAATCCCTTTTTGAATAAATTCCTATTTATTTAAATCCCTCCACATCCTAATATTCTTCTAAGCCTAGATTAATCTAAAACCAATTTAAATTAATCTAAATCCCCACATAAAGCCTAGTATACACCCATACCTCACTTGCTAAGCCTACCCTCCCACCTAATCACTCTCTTAACCTCACTTAAAAGTTATTCCTAACCTCATTAATTAGAGCTAATGAGTTTCTCACACATGTGTGAGAAACTCTTCCCAAGGATGATGTAGGAGCATCCAAGCATGGTAGGAGGTTGATGAAGAGAAATGATGCAAGAGAGTATAGGGAGAGGGGATAAAGGAACACCCTAACCAAATCCACCTTGCAGAGATCACACATGGAAGCAACAAATGCACAAGTGAGAGAGAGAATGCATATCAACTTCTACTCAATGCATCAACAACTCGGTTAGTGACTCTACTCTTATGCTTTATCATGAATGTATAACTCTGCAAATACTCAACCCATTTCATATGTCTTTCATTCAACTTATTCTGACTACCCAAATGTTGTAAAGCTTTATGATCGATATACAACACAAATTCACTCGGTATAAAATAATGTCTCCATTTCTTCATGGCTTGAAAAATCACATAGAATTCTTGATCATACATAGAATATTTCCGTTTTACATCATTCAAATTTTCACTAAAGAAAGAAACATGTTTACCTTCTTGAATCAATACAGCTCCTATTGCACTACCACTTGCATCACATTCCACTTGAAATACCTTATTGAGATTAGGCAATGCTAACACAAGAAATTCAGCAACCTTCTACTTCAGAGTCTCAAAAATTTTATCAGCTCCATGTGTTCACTTGAATTCTCTTTTATCTCCTCTCATAGTCTCATTCATAGAATTATAAATTGAACTGAAAATCCTAATGAACTTTCATTAAAAACTTTCCAAACCATGAAATGATCTTACCTCACTATCATTCTCAGGTGTAGGCCAATTCAAAATAGCTTCAACCTTTTCAGGATCCATTTTCAATCCATCAGCTAAAATCACAAATCCGAAATACATAATCTCCTCTTGCATGAAAGAACACTTTTTCAAATTTATCAGCAACTTTTCTTCTTTCCACCTCTACAATACTTGTTTAACATGCAACACATGTTCTTCCCTGGTGTTACAAAATATCATCTAGGTATACAATCACAAATTTACCTAAGAATTCCTTTAAAACTTCATTAATCAACCTCATAAAAGTACTCGATGTATTAGTTAAACCAAAAGGCATAACCAACCACTCATACAAACCTTCTTTTCTCTTAAAAGTAGTCTTCCACTCATCACCTTCACTGATTCCAATTTGATGATACCCACTTTTCAAATCAATTTTGGTAAAATACTTTTCTCCATTCAAACTGTCCATTATGTCATCCATTCTCGGTATAGGAAACCTATATTTCATGAGTATCTTGTTGATTGCTCTAAAATCCTTACACATTCGCCATTCTCCATTCTTCTTAGGTGCCAATACAATAGGTACTGCACAAGGAATCAACATTTCTTAGATCAAATCTTTCTGAAACAATTCTTGAATCTGTCGGTTCAATTCTTGATTCTCGGTAGCTTTCAATTGATGTGGTGCCTTATTTAGTAAACTAGCTCCAAGGATTAGATCCACGCAATGATCAATGCTTCTCTTCAGTGGAAAACCATCAGGTACATTATCAAAAATGATATCTTTATACTCAAAAATTAATTTATCAATCTCTTCAGGTATGCTATCCTTTGTTTTCTTACTCGATTTGTTAGGAATCACAGAAAAACATACATCATTCTTCTTCAAATCCTTAACAAACTTTCTTCCTTCGATCAAGAAAACTTTCACATATATACAAACATTACTAACAGGTTCTTTAATCAAAGGTAACAAGATTTGTCTTCTCCCATTAGCCCAAATAGTATATTTATGTGATCTCCCCTCATATATAGCATGTCTATCATATTGCTAAGGTCTACAAAAAAAAATATGACAACAATCAATAGGCATGATATCACATAATACCTTATCATAATACTTTCCAATTTTCAAATTCACATAACATTGTTCACTCACCAAGAGTGTATGCTCATCTTTGATCCATTAAAATTTGATAGGGCTTTGGATGTTCCAACCTTTTCAACTATAACTTTGTAACCATTTCCTCATATGCCAAGTTCTCCAAGCTTCCACTATCAATTATTACCTTCCATACTTCCTCAGAAACTATACATCTAGTTTTGAACAAAATTTTCCTTATTACTTTCACTCCAAAGGTCTCTCCTTACCATCAAGTTCTTTTCCTTCTCAGGTTCATTCGGTGACTCTTCTTGCACCAAATAATTGTTAGGAATAAATGTTGAATGTTTGGCAGTCATTCTGTAGTAGTTGTTGTTGCATTCATGACTATGATTGTCATTAATGTCAACACAGTGATTTACAGGAGACTTGTAGAGAAGTAGATAGAGTTTGAATTAGCGCATGTGGGATATTGCAGTTGGAGCTGTGATGTTGATAATATACTCTTTGATATTTTATATGTCTATGGTTAAGAGTGCAAACATTAATTCATATATTCATGGAAGTTATGAGCATTTTGGTGGAAGCAGTATTCAGGCAGTGTTCCTGAGTAGCGGTTTGTGGAAATCGGATAATATCTCCTAATCGGGATGGAATTTGGTTTTGCACAATTAAAGGGAAGTTGAAGACACATTGGTAGTGATGTGGATGATAGTGCAAACTTCAAGGTCACACAAGTGGAGAGTTATTGTAGTTGGAAGCTGACAGTTTTGTGTAATTTTGATGTAGTGTGTGGAAACTTTTATTTTGTAATTGTATGCTGACTCATTTGTAATTATTTGAGTGTGGTATAAAGGAAGGAATGTTTTTCCTTGTTGTATAGTAGTAGATAGATATGAAGTGAAGAAAAGAGCTAAATGTGAAAGTGAATTTGTGAAGGAAGACATGCGAAGTATAGAGATCTGAAATTGAGATCTGGTGTAACAGTGAGTGTGGTTTGGCACAGTCAGAGAAGAGGTAACATATTATTCTATTGAGTAATAAAAAGATTACTTGGATATTGTGTTCAGTGATCTTACCCTGAAGCTGTTTGGGTAGTGGGTCCTTCTATCTTCCGTAACTCTTAACAGGGTTAGAATCTTTTAACAGGGATTCAAAATCTCCTAATAGGGATTCATATCTACTGAATGTATTTCATAAGACTCCTAACAGAGTCCATCCTTTCACAAGGAATATTCATATTAGTGCATCTTTTGTGGGCATCATTCCCACCAGGGTTTACTCTTTGATCAAGAGGTTCCCTAGTCAACATATCTTGTGTCATTGTGTCATTATGTATGAATATCTTTCTATGGTTAGTAATTATATTGCTTACATGGTTTAATGATGTTGAAGTTGATAAAAGTTATAATTATCTGATAAATTATTCACCCCACCCTCTCAGTTATCTTGGTGGACTTTACTTTCTAACAATTGGTATCAGAGTAGTAGGTCCTTGAAAAAGAAGTTGAACAGCTTAAGGAGATCCATAGTGAATTTCAGGAAAGAAAGCCCTAAGTTTGATGGAGTAAATTTTGACAGCTGGAAAGAAAAGATGAAGACACACGTACTATGTTTAGGACCAGGTTATTGTTTGATTAAAAAGAATGATAAGACTATCATTGAAGAGGAAAATCTTGAAACATGTACTGCTGATGAGAGAGATCTATTCATGTGTAACATACTTGCAAGAGAAGCACTTTTGATAGCCCTTCCAGAGAATGAGTACAGCCAGGTAAAATGTTTGAAAAATCTCATGAAATTTGGAATGCTTTACACTCTACTTTTGAAGGTGATTAACATGCAAAAAGAGTTAGATTACATAATTGGATGTGCATTTGAAGATATAAGAATGTTGGAAGATGAATTTGTTAAAAGATGTATTGGTAGAATGTCAAAAATTATTACAGGCATAAAATCTTGTGGAGGAACAAAGACAAAGAATGAAGTGATATGGAAAATTCTGAGGACATTGACTCCTGTATTTAAGTAGACAACATAGATGATTGAACAAGTTATACCTTGTACTACAAACTTTACAAGAGAGAATCTTCTTGGAAGATTGGAAGTAGTAGAGATGAACCTGAGGTTATTCGGAGACTTACCTAGAATGGGGACAACATTCAGTGCTCTTAGTGTTCACCCTACTTTGTCAAGAAGCATTAGTGTGAGTGGAGATTATGCTAGGAGCAGCAGATCTAGAAATGGAGAAGACAAGAAGATTGAAGAAGGTACTGCCTTGCTTGTGAAGAGAGAATTAGATGGTAAGAAAATTTTTAAATATTGGACTTGTCAAGAATATGGTCATTTTGCATCTAAATGTCCTAAGAGAGTTAAAAAGTATAGAAACAATTTCAAACCTAGAAGATCTAAGGAATGTTATTATGCTAATGATGAAGATCTTGAAGCTAGTATAGAGAGAACTCTAAGTGAAAGTGATACTGAGAATAATGATGACATAGGATTTGTAGCAATTAAAGAAGAGAATCCTGAAACTGATGTTAAGGAAGAGAAAGCCTTAGTTTCTCAATTTGAAAAGAAAGCTAATTGGATTATAGACAGTGGTTGTTCACATCATATGACTGGAGAATTTACTTCTAGAGAGTTTAACACCTTTTGTGAAGAAAATGGCATTAAGAGACAATTTTTAGCCCCTAGAACACCTAAACAAAATGGTATTGCAGAAAGAAGGAACATATCAGTGACTGAAGTAGAAAGAGATATGTTATTTGAGAATGATTTGGCAAAGATATTCTGGAGAGAAGTAGTGAACACTATAGTGTATACAATGAATAGAGTACAAATCAGAGCAAACACAGATAAGACACCCTATGAATTATGGTTTGGACATGCACCCTCACTTAAGTATTTTAGAATTTTTGGAAGCAAATGTTATATAAAGAGAGATGATGATATTGTAAAGTTTGATCCTAGAAGTGATGAAGGTATATTTCTTGGATATTCTTTGAAAAGAAAAGCCTATAGATGTTACAATAAAAGAACTAAGACTATTGTTGAAAGCTCAAATGTTAAAGTTGATGAAAAGTTCAAAATTTAGGAAAGAATGCTTGATTATGAATTAGATGAAGAAGCTCATCCTAAACCTAACATTGGATCTACTGAATTATTTTATGAGACTGACAATGATTTGTTGAATGAAAGCCATAGTGAAGTCATTGAAGAACCTACACCTAAACTGAGATCTGAGACAGTGACACCTAACAAGATTTTATCAAGAAATCATCCTATTGGGAAAATTATTGGAAGCATCAAAAGAGGAGTTCTAACTTAGAATAAGGTACAAGGACATTTACGTTTGATTTCTCAAATTGAACCTAAAACTACTAGTGAAGCTTGTGAAGATGAAAGTTGGACTAATGCTATGAAAGAAGAACTCGACCAAATTGAAAAGAACAAGACATGGGAATTGGTCCCTAGACCTTAAGACAAGAATGTTATTGGAACTAAATGGGTATTCAGAAACAAGATGAATGAACAAGGAGAAGTAGTAAGAAAAGCAAGATTGGTATGTAAGGGATACTCATAGCAAGAAGGAATTGACTATGAAGACACCTTTGCACCTGTTGCAAGAATTGAAGTAGTAAGAATGCTTTTGGCTTATGTAGCTTATAAGAAATTCAAAGTATATCAGATGGATGTGAAGTCAGCATTTATGAATGGAGAATTGGAAGAAGAAGTCTACATTGAGCAGCCTAAAGGTTTTCCTTTGACTCAAGAAGGAGACATGGTATGTAAACTAAAGAAAGCCTTATATGGACTAAAACAAGCACCTAGAACTTGGTATGCAAGATTGGACAAGTATTTGTTAAAGTTGGGATTTACAAAAGGAACAACTAATAGCAATCTGTACACAAAAGAAATTGAAAATGGTTTGCTGGTTATAGTTATTTTTGTTGATGATATTATTTTTGGAGGAGAAGATGAAGCTAGAGACAAATTTTCTGATGAAATGAAGACTGAATTTGAAATGAGTATGATTGGTGAAATGAAATACTTTTTGGGATTATAGATAACATAGGATAATGATGGTATCTTTGTAAGTCAAAAAAAGTACCTGAATGACTTGTTGAAAAGATTTGGAATGGATAATTGTAAATCAGTTGGAATACCTATGGTAACTAGACATAAATTATCTAGCACAGATGAAACACCGATAGTTGAACATAAGAAATACAGATCTATGATTGGAGGGTTGCAGTATTTGATAGATATAAGACCTGATATAGCACATTCAGTTGGAATTGTAGCAAGATTTCAAGCTAAACCTAGAGAATCACACTATGCAATAGTAAAGAGGATACTGAGATATTTAAGAGGCACAATGGACTATGGATTGTGGTATGAAAAATCTAATGATTTTACCCTATGTGCATATACAAATGCTGATTGGGGAGGAACTATTGATGATAAGAAAAACACTAGTGGTGGAGCATTTTTCCTTGGAGGAAGATTGGTTTCTTGCTTAAGAAAGAAGAATAATTGTATCTCACAGAGCACAATAGAAGCAGAATATGTAGCAGTAGCAAACAATTGTAACTAGATAATTTGGATGAAGCAAATGCTGAAGGATATTGGAATAAAGTTTGTTGAACCTGTTGTCATACATTGTGACAACACTAGCATAGTTAGTATATCTAAGAACCTTGTATTACATTCTAAGACAAAACATATAGATATTAAGTATCATGTTGTAAGAGAGAAAGTTGCTAAGAAGGAAGTCAGACTTGAGTACATAAGTAAAAAGGAGTAGATAGCAGATATATTTACAAAGCCTTTGCCTAAGGATACATTTGAGTATCTGAGAGGTATTCTTGGGGTTATGCCCCAGCCTACTTTTGAGAAGTGATGCAGTTGGTTGCATCCATCTAGTGGTATATGAGCCTTATCCTTCTTGTGGACTAGATGTTGGTACTTCCTCTATGGGGAGTATGTGTATCTGAGTTGAGTCATGAGGACTCTAGTGAATGTATTTTCTAAATAATATCTTTTGACATTGCAGTTGTTGTTGACATAATGATGAGATTTCTTTCATTAATGTTAATGGGGGAGAAGTGTACATGAAAAAAAACTATTTGTACTATCTGAATAGGAAAACGAAGCAAGATTTGATTGATTAAGAGGACTTGAAGTCGCAATGTTGCAGTATTGGATTTTTGGAACATTGGATGTTTTTTCATCTATGTTGCCATCAATGCCAATGGAGGAGATTGTTAGGAATGAATGTTGAATGTTTGGCAGTCATTCTATAGCAGTTGTTGTTGCATTCATGACTATGATTGTCATTGATGTCAACACAGTGACTTACCGAAGACTTGCAGAGAAGTAGATAGAGTTTGAATTAACACACATGGGATATTGTAGTTGGAGCTATTGGATGTTGAGGATATACTCTTTGATATGTTATATTTCTATGGTTAAGAGTGAAGATAGTAATTCATTTATTCATGGAAGTTATGAGCATTTTGGTGGAAGTAGTATTCATGCAGTGTTCCTGAGTAGCGATTTGTGGAAATCAGATGATATCTCCTAATTGGGATGGAATCTGGTTTTGCGCAGTTAAAGGGAAGTTGAAGACACATTAATAGTGACATGGATGACAATGCAAACTTTGAGGTCACACAAGTGGAGAATTATTATAATTGGAAGCTGACAGTTTTGTGTAATTTTGATGTAGTGTGTGGAAAATTTTATTTTGTAATTGTATGCTGACTCATTTGTAATTATTTGAGTGTGGTATAAAGGAAGGAATGTTTTTAATTTTTGTATAGTAGTGGATAGATATGAAGTGAAGAAAAGACCTAAATGTGAAAGAGAATTTGTGAAGGAAGACATGTGAAGTACATAAATCTAAAATTGAGATATGGTGTAACAGTGAGTGTGGTTTGGCATAGTCAGAGAAGAGGTAACATATTATTCTATTGAGTAATACAAAGATTATTTTTTCAGTGTGTTTAGTGATCTTACCCTGAAGCTGTTTGGGTAGTGGGTCCTTCTATCTTCCATAACTCTTAACAGGGTTAGAATCTTTTAAGAGGGATTCAAAATCTCCTAACAAGGATTCATATGTACTGAATGTATTTCATAAGACTCCTAACAGAGTCCATCCTTTCACAAGGAATATTCATATTAGTGCATCTTTTGTGGGCATCATTCCCACCGGGGTTTACTCTTTGATCAAGAGGTTCCCTAGTCAACATATCTTGTGTCATTGTGTTATTATGTATGAATATATTTCTATGGTTGGTAATTATATTGCTTACATGGTTTAATGGTGTTGAAGTTGATAAAAGTTATAATTATTTGATAACTGATTCACGTCCCCCCTCTTAGTTATCTTGGTGGACTTTACTTTCTAACAATAATTTCTACTACTACCGACCTTCTTACTTGCATGTGTAAAATAAAATGATCTATATCCTTCTTCTCCATAATTGTAACAAGTTCCTCGAAAACCACCTCTATTATAACCTCCTCGATAGTTATTGCCTCTTCCTCTAGATGAACTTTCACCTTTACACTCAGTCTTTCCTTTATCCAGAGTTGTCTTTTCTGGATTAGATCTAGTATTTTCACCATAAGATCTACCTCTTCCTCTAGGGAATCTACCACCTCTACCTCTTTTTCTTTTCTCATGTTTCTTGTTTAATTTCTCCTCATCTTTCAATGCAAACTAATAGGCTTCTTCAATGTTCTCCAATTTGACTAAATTAATTTTTTCTTGGATGGAAACTCTCAATCCATTCAGGTAACTAGCAATTCTTTCCACATTATCTTCATCATGTCTAGATTTGATATCTAATCTATAGAATTCCTCAATATATTCTTTTACTGAGATATCTTTCTACCTCAAACTTTGCATTCACCTAACTAGATTAATCTGATAATCACAAGGTAAAAAATTTCCTTTCAACTTATTTACCATCTTATTCCATACCTTAATTTTGTCTTTGTATTTCCTCTTTCTGTCCAACTATAGATGTTCCCACCACAAAGATGCATAACACTTCAAATTCATGCTTGCAATTTTCACCTTCTTTTCCTTAGGAACATTTTCATATTCAAAGTACTTTTCCTTCTTGGTGATCCAGTCCACCAATCCATCAGAATCCAATTTTCCACTATACTCAGGAGGATTAAAGTGTGGTGTAGGCTTCATATTTGTCAAAGCTTTCAACAATCTTTCCTCACCTTGATCCATCACTAGTGTAGGTTCTACATCAACTTGTTCTTCCTCAATTTCATCATCACTAACATCTTCAAGATGTCTTCCCCTTTGCTAGGTTGTTTCAACAACTTCTAATCTAGCATTAAGTTTCCTTAACATGTCTACCAATCCTGGATCTGCATCTCACCTCCCACAAACAATCTTGAAACCCTCTGCAATTGTAGGCCAGATCACAATCTTCTACCCTACAACAAATAAACTAGGGTTTGACAAGAAGGAGCCCTCAAACCTAGATCTAGATCTCACCTCAGCTCTGATACCACCTAATGAATGGGAGGATGGGGAGAGGGGCCAAAGGCACACCCTAATGAAATCCACCTTGTAGATATCACAAATGGAAGAAACAAACACACAAGTGAGATAGAGAATGCAGCTTAACTTCTTATTATTTCATCAAATGGATTCATACATGTCTGGCTATAAGGCCTTCCTAGTTTAGGCCAGATATTACAATTCAAGTATAGAAGTCCTCCAACATGCAAGGATCTGAAACAATATGCAATATTATATCTTTTATCTTCTATCCAAAAACTGATTCCTAAACTACAACCAAAGATCACAATATATACAAGAAGCTACCGAGCAATTTGGCCTTCAGATCCACCATCAATAGAAGGAACAACTAGATCTAGGTCCACATGCTTCCCAATGATAGATACCAACATTAAATCCATGACCAAAATTAATTACAAGAGTCAGCCTCTACAGGAAACCAAAACAAACACCTCGGTAAGAAAGGATAATTGAGCACTAGACAAGCATCACCGAGTGCCAGGAAAATAACCAAGCACTAGAGAGATAACTGACCAACTTGGTTAACAGATGAAACCAAGAAACTATCGAGCCAACTCGGTCAAAACAAGAACTGAGCAACACAGGAAAAAACAAACATGTTTTTGGTGACACAGGGTTTCCAAGGACCCGAGATGCTCTTGCATCAAGAAAATATCAAACCAAAGGCATGGAGGAGTCTCAAGAGATAAGTTGGAATGTACTAGGACCTATCA